>JAUYWG010015880.1:0-27879 GCA_034779775.1 Enteromius afrohamiltoni
TTCAGTGTCACATGATTATTTCTGAAACCATTCTTATATTTGATTCTCATTCTTTTTTTATATATATATTATTGTTGTGCTGCTTAATATTTTTGTGGAAACCATGATACAATATTTTCATAATTCTGTGATGAATAGAAAGCATGTGTCTTTTCTACCTCGTTTGATCAATTTAAGGCATTCTTGCTGATAAAAATGCTAATTCCTTTAAAAAATGGCCTTACTGACCCCAAACCCAAATAAGATAGTTGCCCAAAACATTCTGTATGCCTGTCCTCATCTTATATGGTTCAACATAGACAAGGAAATGTTTATTAATGTTTCTGAAAAAATTGCATCCAAGTACTCCAACAGAGCATACTTTTAATTTGATTTGAATGTTTGCGTCTAGTCTAACTCAAAACAACTGTGAGGGTTTTCATTTGCCTTTTAAACTTGTTCGTTTCTTTTTATGGCATCATTTTATTTAGCAGCTGAAAGCCTGTTGGGGGCAGAGATGTGTTTACCCCCCCCCTCTCTCTTTGTGCGCGGTTGTGATTCCATTAAAACAGGGTGCACAGCTCGCATCGCGCCAGTGCTACTCAGGCAGCAAACCAAATTGTTTGCCTTTTTGTCATTTCCGGCCGGTTGGGCATGTTGGATACGCTCGGCCCCTGTCACTTTGTCTGCGGCGCAAATGGTCCCGGCACACTCCCTTGCCTCCCTATAGAAGCGCACTGACCTCACCCGCCTTGGGGTCCAACTCGTCTCTGTAGGGTGCAGCATGGCCCAGACACCCTCTTGTTCTCCATCTCTACACCAGAGCCCTTCATTTGTGGCTGCTGGGGCTTATTCATCTGGCCTATAAGAGAGACAGTTTTAGGGGGAGGTGTGTGTGTGTGTGTGTGTGGCATATGGTTAGGGGGTAGCTCTCCATTTCCCATCTTGCACCTGCTCCTCAGAAGGTGATTGGAGGAGGGAGGCACAATACTTCAGGCAGTTCAGATCAGCGAAATGAACCAAACCACAAACTCTCTTGCTAACACACACACACCCCTGCAGGCCTCTGGCTAACTCATTTCACAATTATTTGTAGGTCAGCAGTGTTAGTAGCATGATTGTGTAGCCATTTCATCATTATTCTTAAAAGGTCTCCCACGGCAGCAATTTGGATGTAAGTGGGGTTAGGGGAGGGAACGTAATTGTAGCCGCACAAAATCCGGCGGCCTCGCCTATTCCAATTGCCTGTTTTGCCAGGTTAGGTTAATGCTAACTTGATCAGCATAAGATGTTTTCAATGCGAACAGCTGTCGTGTTTAAGGGGTTCATCAACTACAATAAAACACATGGTGATGAATATATGCCTTATGCAGTAGCTGCAAATGAAACGTGCAACAGATGGGATAGCACATATATGACATTTCCAACTGGTTTTAACATAGATGTGCCAAGGGACTTCATCTGTGGACCCTTTTAACATTTGTGTAGTTAAAGTTGAATAGAAATTCTGCCATGAAACTCTAGATGGCAGAGGCTGATGGCTCGTTTACACAAACTAATAATGTTTACAGCGTTAAACTGCTCAGGACAAGCTGATTGGTTCATGTTACATATGCAGAATTCCTCTGAAACCCTCCACCTTCCCCAGCTCCACCTGTAGTGGTTGGGAAAAAAATACGGAGAGATTGAGTGTGGTGGTTAGAGGGAGGAAAGATGTCAAATTTTCCATCAACCTATCAGCTACTATGATAGAAACGTCCACAGAGAAGTAGGTTTTTTTTTTTAGTAAAATGTTTATATTTTTTAAAATATTATACAGATTATATAATTATATGATAGTACTCATTTGCTAAAAACAATGAGGATTTTGAATCATGCAATATCATCATTTTTCAACTTCTATAGTGGTTAAACTTTCATGGTGGTTAATGAAGACTACAAAAAATGAATATTTTTGCATTTCCATTAGCTACCAATAGGGAAAGAAGAAATCCACAATAGCCTTTCCATGACTTTCCAAATAAGGAATAAATATATAGAGACGTTGTTTATGGTGAATGACTGGATTTCACCTACAAAATTGGTTTAACTGGTCTACAAAACAGACCAACAGTAAATGTGACAAACCTTCATTGCCGAATTAGCCTAGCTATTTTTCTGAAATTGAATCCCAAGGTAATATAACACAATGTATAGTGTTACAAAGTTACACAAAAATGCAAATCTAAAAACTTTTGCTAGGTATAAGATGTTAATAACTGGAAATGTATCATCGATGTCTGTGAAAAGGGTCCATTTCATTTCCTGATGGAAAGCACAACATTTCCTTAAGCAATGTGGTGCAGAATTGGCCACAAACGTCCTGTCAGACGAACAGATGTCCTTAGCCTCATCGCCAGGAGTCCCATTTTCCAATTAATGAGCTGTGTCCCTATCCCACTTTCCTACCTAAAGCCCACCTGGACAAACACACAGCCACACGCTCTCTATGTTCAATCTTTCATCTTCACCTCGCAGTCTATCCTCTCTGCCTCATTAGAAATAAACACTTTTGCATGCTCCATATAAATCAGCGCCTCTGGTTTATAGACTGTTTCTGCATGCTTAAAGATGATGTGTGCACATTTCCCATGGTAAAATACTTCCTCCTATCCCAGTTTAAAGCTGAAGTGTGTGATTTCTGCACTAGCATGTTCTAATGAAAAAGCAAATAAAAAAAAATAAAAAAAGGTTTCCCAAACACTGTGTAGCCAGTTTTTGATTTTTGTCTATTGATGAAAATATTCTTTAAATGTTAAACAACCAATCGTTCGTTTCGTTCAGCAGCACGTTTCGGGCCATGGAAATGTCACCATAATAACAGACTATTTAAACAATGCACATACATTTGAAAATCCAGCGTTTAGTTGATCCTAATAAGCACTCATCATCACAGTTGTAATAGGTTCTTCTTTTGCGAGGGGGTTTGGGGTTTTCAGACAAAAAGTTAAAAGGACGCGATGAGCTGAGACTACACCAAGGATAACTATAAAGTTTTAATAATCATTCTGTTTTTATAAAAACAGTGTCCACACCTCCACTTTAACAATGAGAAACAGTATTGTTGGAATCACTTTCAGAACATTTTTCCCCAACTGTTCCATGTTAAAAATATTGACAGCCAAACGAAATCCATTTGACAGTTGCCAAGTATATTACATTTAACAAAATTATGAAAATTTTAACTTGTTTTTTTTATGCCTCAAACAAGTTGTTTCAGATGTATCTTTACACATCTTTACCCAGTTATTTCTGACTAAAGAACACACTAGTAATTGGGTTGACTTCTGTACACTATTCAGCTTCTGGGTTGACTACTGTACACTGCTCAGAATCTATAGTTTGTGGTTTACTCGTGTACCTCTTTACCGAGTGGAGGTTCACTGCTGTTATTGATCCGTGCACTCTCCTAAACGGCGCTCATAAATTAGGCCTCAGTCCAAACTGGGAAGGAAAAGCTTTTACTTCAATTGACTATGGACCATTTTGATTAATACAGTTTAACAAATTATGATAACAGGCTTGAGTTGGGCCTTTTTTTGTAGTTTATTTATTTCTGGCACAAATAACTTCATTACATCAGGAGAATAATTGGTGACATTAGTCAAATTAAAATACTGCCAGAGGTCAATTATTACAAAAAAACAAATTCAGGCTGACTCTCCTCTCTGTAGATGATATTATCAGACAAAAATAGTTGAATTCACTGTGAACAAAAAGAGCATTTCGGCAAGTAATTGGTATAATTACACCAATTACTTGTCGAGTCCCAGCAGGATTCAAGTAATTGAATCTTCAGAACTTTTAGAAAGTTTCTCTTTGGGATTGAATGTGAAATAAAATCTGTTGTTAGGGTGGTGCTACTGCATGTGGCTCCTGAGTGGCTTTTAGTGGGTAACAAGGGTGTTGCTATTGCTTATCAGTATTAAAGGGGTCATATAATGCCAGTTGCACTTTTACAAGTTGTTTGAAATTAAATGTATGTTAGCAGTTTGTGTACACAACCACCCTGTAATGATAAATATTTTTTTTTGTAATCTCTTTTTCCCCTTTCTCAAATTAAACCGTCTGACCACGTGATGTCACATGGTCAGAGGCCCCTCCCAAGATTGATTGACAGCAGCATGTCACACAGACTGAACTGGTGTCTTAACTCAGACCCGTCCTGAGTGAGCCATCGTTAGTCGGAGATGCAGAGACAGGCGAGACTGATTGAAGATTGAAGTGTTTTGTTGTTGAATGTATTAATGAACATAGCAGTAGTCATTTACCCTGACATCTGGGCTGAAGACCCAGAGGATTATCGTTAACTTACTTTTGGTTCTGAAGGGAATGTGCCCTTGATCTATCATGATCCAGTCTCACCTACAGAAGAAATCAGTATAATTATATAGTTTCCTAATAATGTAGTAATTAGCAAGTTTCACAATAAATGTAAAATGTAGGACTATTAATACGGCTAAATAAGCATCCTCTGAGAGTGCCTCGGAAAAGAGGGGCGGGGTCAGCAGAGCTCGTGAAGATTTAAAGGGGAAGTACACAGAAAAGAGTGTTTTGAAAAGAGCTGTTTTTGACAGGGTAAAATGGGTGTTTATTTACCATTATTTACCATTGAGAAATTAAAAAAACTCTATTACAGACTTTTCACTAAGACCCTTAAGAATCATATCAGCTTGTGGAAATTTGGAGTTATATGACCCCTTAAAGTGTTTTATTAACATTTCATCAGCATGTTGCATAACTTGAGGTGTAGATTTGTCAGGAAGTGTTAAATGCTTTAAGTTTAAAAGTTTAATAGCGTCAGGGGTCTGAACAAAAGCACAGCCACCATTTTATACCATTTTATGCTCTTTTCTTAGTTTTTTTTTTTTTTTTTGGAGACAGCGTTAGATTCTTATTTACAAATGGAAACTTGTTTTTCCCTCTAGATCTGGAGATTACAGTGAGATTACAATATGAACATGTTATGTGATTTGTGTTTGCGTGGCTTTGCAGAAACAAAACAGCTTTACGTTTCAATATGTTACATAAAAAATAAAAGATAAACAATTGACTCTTCATCATGAATATCAAACATGAGCATGCCATTGTTTTGCCGTGTCTTTGTTCGCATCCAGAACAAAAGCTTTCAAAATATGAAAAATCCTGTGCAATTTAATCAGTTCCTATACAAAAGACAGATGGAGCGATTTATCTTGTAGCATTGCGTTGCTGTGTCTTTAAATGATGATGATATATATAAACACACACACATATACACATCAGATATTCACGGCTTGTTGAGTCTGTTCTCCTTATGATTCATTGTTACTATCATTTCGCTCCCAAGTGTCTGAAATTTGCATAATATTGCAGTTACCATTTTCATGCTAGGGTGGTAAGAGTATACTTATGTTTATATCTGTGTCTGTGTGTGTTTGTTTGTTGAATATCATGTATTTTTTAAGATTTAGACCCTTGCAGGCATAGTAGCATAAAATGCCCTTACACAACATTACGCATTCCCTTAGAAGAATTATGTATTATGTATAGCATATTCTAGAACTTTGCTCTGGATTATGTCGGCATGCGATTGTGCTTAGCGATTATTTATTTAAATTGCACAGAGCACTGTACAGTATTAGACCGGCTGCTCGTAGTTCCTGCGATTGCACAGGTGCCTGTAAATCCTTTTGTTCTGCGTCTGGTGGGCATTAGTTTGACCTTAAGCAGCTTCAGATATGGCCTTTGCCGCTGGAATAAATTCAGTCTCCAGGGCTGGCGCTGCATTTCAGAGCAGTTCTTATAGCCTCCGTGAGTGTGACACAGCCGTCTCCATGGGAGATCTCGAGGCACGTAGTCGGTGTGTGAGCCGTGTATCTTACAGAAGGCTAATGATGAGATGGTGTTATTGGTTTTTGATGAGCCTGGTCGTGTGTGTGTGTGTAGGAGAGAGATTACTCTGTGTTTCTCCACTGGCTTGGCCCAGCGCTTTAAAGAGCTGACACTTCATCTATAGAACAACATGTAACAGCGTTCTACTTCCCACATGTACCACTGAGCCTTTTTTTTTCTATCATGTATAAAAACAGACTCATTTGCATATACAGTCAACTTTCGCCTGCAGGTAATGAATTGTTAAGCTACAGAAGTACAATGATTTGCATAAATAATAATTGTATACTGGGTGTTTTTTTTATTATTATTTTGCACATTTATTATCTAAGGTTTTAACAGTACTTTTTTAAGCTTAATTTCAAAGGTTTTTTGTGTGTAGATTTTAATGATTCAATCTTGTTTAGACCCAGGCTTGTAATCTTAAAATGTAAAACTTATTTATATTTTGAGGTATTTTCCCCCAATAAATATCTAATTTGCTGCTTATTAATAGTTAGTAAGATAGTTATGTTTAGAATTAGGGATGTAGAATACGGTATTAATATGGCCAATATTCTAGTAATACGCTTTTAGTTATGAGACCATAAAATGCTGAAATTCTATTTGAACTAAATGACTCATTGTAACTTTTAATATTTTATCAAAATGTATCAAATAATACCAAAAATAAAAGCATGGTTTTCACAAAACTGTTAATAACATTGATAATAATATAATAAAAAAGTCCAGTGAATGTTTGCTAAAATGTGTGTGTGTGTTGTCAATGGAAATGTATAAATATAGAGTGTGTTGTAACTGGAAATGTATAAAATGAATACATGCAACTTAATAAATTATTAAGCTAATTACATTTTTAAATGCAGCACATTTTAGCTTTAATAGGCTGCCCTTTTATTCCAAAAAATGTTCAAATGTAATTTCCATCACAGAACGTAAGTGATTTATGTACTATAAATTGTGTTTGATCATTCAGAACACCTAAAATAGCTAGAAATTACCTGAAAAACCAAGAAGAGCATCCAAACAGAAGTGATACGGTGAACAATCTCAGCTTTTAACACAAGTAAGAATTTGAGGTGAGAGAGGTCGCAAAGCTACTTGTAGAAAGCGGCTGACATTTCTGTCCATGATGCCCAGCTGCACCCTGGCAGTGTTTCGAGACAGAGGTTTGCACACGAGTCGGTCGTAGCAGCCTTGTCTCCAGAGACCCACTAGGAGGGGAAAACTTCAGAAAGGCAGCAGAGCCCCTCCAGAGAAGAAGCTATATCCATTTGACCCACTTTCCACATCTAAGCGTCTGCTCCAGAACGAGCCGTGCACAGACTCCAGAGTTAGGGGATGAAGGACTTCTTTCTTCAATTGATTTGGTTTTATAGCTTAAACCTCGCATTTAAGATGTAATTTTCTCTTTTGTGTCCAACTGAAAGCCCCACCTGCCTACTCTTTCAGCTCTTTGTGGCAAGGAGGGCTTAATGGCTACGAAAGGGCAGCCTGATTTGACCCTTTGCCCTCTGGCGTCCCCTGGTTGCCACCTTGAGTTCAGCAAATATCCAGAAATCATATATGAAAAAAAGTGAGTGACAGATTTCTTTTCACATTTGGATGTCTATCTTTGAAGGGTCAAACAGTAGTGATAGCAACAGATTAGACACATGAGGACGGTGTGATGATTGAGTCGCTAACGATTTCTTGAAATAGACTTTTTTTCAACAATTGTACCCTTCACAGGTAGCTTAGTGGTTTATGATCTCGGCTGTCAGCTGAAAGGTTAGTGTTTTGATACTGAAAAGGATTGGGAGTGAACAGGGTGAGGGATTACTGATGTCACTTCCTGCTGCTGCAGACATAGTGCTCTTGAACGAGTTACTTAGGACTTCTTTGGGGAGCTGGACTTCGTAATAAGTGGTAGTAGATAAAAGCATCAGCTTTTGGCAGTGCTTTTAAGATGAAAAAATAAAAATACAATTAATCATTTGTGCATGCTTTCATTTCTCCTGGACGTCTATTAATACCACTGGCCATTACGGTCAAAGTAAAAAACACAATAGACTACGATCGTCAGTGCTCTCTAAGGAACTGCAAAAGAAAAACAAAAATCACATGCTTTTTTTATTGGCCCAACATTCTGACCTCAATTAGACTATTCATATCATATAAAGGCTGGCTTTGATGCACCGCTCTGTGTAAGAGACTAGGAGGTTGTTTACGGCTCTCAATTCAACTCAACTTCAACCCAGCAACTGAGACGGCGAAGGTTGTAGCACTGGTTGCTTTAACCTCTGGAACTTGTTGTTTTTGATTGTATTCATCTTAAATGTTGATATTCCTACATTTGATGGCTACAAAAAAAACAGCTTTAAACAGCTTTTTGTCTAGAAACTGTGTTTATTAATGTCAAGTAAATGGGGGCTGTAAATTTATGTAATATTTTTCATGCAGCATGCATTTGATCAAAAAACAGTAAAATTGTGAAGTCTTTGTTTTAAATATTACTTTATTACATTTAAAAAATAAAATTTATTCCTGTGATATGAAAAAAAACTGTTGAGTTTGAGTGTTGTGTTTCGTTTTGTTTGTTTGTTTTTAACTCAAAATATCGAAGAAAAAAATGTTATACTGGATATATTGAAATATTAGTTTGTAATATTGTTTAACAATAATAACCTTGCATGATCCTTCAGAAATCGTTCTAATATGCTAAAGTAATGCACATAAAAAAGAAAACAGGATCTGTAAAATTACGTAATATTTTTGTAGAATTATCTTACGGTAACGTTGACTGAGAGAAGAGCAGGCGTGCAAATTCAAATGCAAGTTGTTTTATTAACAAGACGAGGTGAGACAGGCAGGGTCTATCATCAGCAAACATGAATGGAGTAGGCTAAGCAAAAGAGTGGTCAGAGTCCGTGCGAGTAGCGAACAGAGTCCGAGGGGTGAGACGAAGGCGATAATCCAAACAAGAGCAGGGCTCGGCAACGATAAATCCAGAATATAACAACAGGGCACGAGAACATAAATGAACACACTTGGACAGAATGACAGAAAATGAACCGTGACAAACATACAGACATTTATACACAGGGAACTAGGTCAGTTGGTGGAGACTTGCAATGAATAACTATGGTAACAAACAAAATGGGTTGAGACAACAATGAAACACCATGACAACAAATGAACAGGGCGGGGGCATGAGTTCCTGTGAATGAGTCCATGAATGAAAACAAACACAAAACCTACGCACACAGGTTGCTGTGGGCTGGAGTGCCATCAGCGGACTGGCACATCCAGCTGCTTATGACACTTACGCTTGTCTTGCGGCATGCATTTGATCAAAAATGCAATAAAACAGTAATATTGTGTGTAATATAAGTCTTTTTTTAATATTACTTTATTACATTAAAAAATACAAATTATTCCAGTGATTGGAATAATGAATTGTTATCAGTTTCCAGTGTTGCATGATCTCAGTATTACTTTAATATTATTTCTAGTTCATGTTTTAAATGATTGTGTTTTGAGCGCTGTTGTCACAAGTCGAGCTTCCGTGGCTCTCTCAGGAACCTTCGCCTGAATATTAGTGTTTCCACCCGGACTCTTTATCCCACGCAAACTGGGCCGATCGCCTTCACAGGTGTTCAGCATTATCTGCCCTTTATAAGCAGCGTTCAGACACCAGTTCGACGCGAAGTCTTGGTGATAATTCTGAGCGTTTTTCCCGTTTGATCTTCTGGCGTTATCTAATCTTCATTTAGTTTGTTTTTAATCTAATACTGTATATTTGTATTTATTTTCTTTTTCAATTAACACTTTTTAAATAGTATTTTAGTTTAACAATAATAACCCTGCATGACCCATCAGAAATCATTCTAATATGCTAATTTGGTGATCAAGAAATATTTCATATTATCAGCAGTTGAAATAGAAATCTTTTTGGGGTCTTTCATTTCAAGTATGATTAAATTAATGCAATGTAAAAAATAATTTTATACTGACCCCAAACAAAGGTAGTGTACGTGACAAAATTTTTGAGAGATGACAGAAATTGTTTTTACTCAGAAAGTCTCCAGACTTTTCGTCTAATAACCGGTGCTCAATGTTATCAGGCAGAAAGTCTTTCTCCTCTGAAGCCGATAGTCCTGATTGATAGCCGTTTTATCCCTGTCCATAATTTATAAGCCTTTATACCGAAGGAGTTACAACTGACCCTGTGTTCCAGGCATCCCTGATCTCCCCTTTATTTGAGTCAGACAAGCACACAAGTCGAATGCGTATTTAACCTGCCTCAACGCTAAAACGCTTCTGTCTGTACCTTTCTTTCCTCCGCTGTCTGCTCGATTACCCTGCCTCCTGTCTGAAACCATTACCCGGTTTGTCTCTGTAGATCTTTCCACTCATATTAATGGGCCATCTAATTTCTGTCCCCTCTAAATGGCCCAAATTACCAGATTGAGGCTTGACGCTGCAACAAAAACAAAAGAAGGAAACCCTGACGTTCACTCACACTTTGCTTTGTTTCAGAGAGCTGCCTGTTAGTGGTTTAGCACGGAGGCTATGTGACTTTAATGCTTTCCTTTCAATTCCCAACAGCTGTTTTCCCGCTATTTGAGTCCACAGCAAAGCCTGAGTGCAATCACAACAACTGCATATGGTGCTTGTCTTTAGTGAAGCATGATAATGTCTCAGAGGCCTCAACTATGTACAGACGGCTCATCTATCCATATGAGTTGTTAGGGAAAAGTGCCGCACCAGTTAAAGGGAATGCAGAATGAAATTTTCTCTCGGCTGTGTTCGTGTGTCTTTTGGCCTGTGTGTAACCTGTGCTCGATGGCAGCAGGCAACCAATCAGGATCATGCACAAAGAAAGCTCAACTGCAATTAGTCATCCAGTGCCATGTATCATCCCTGAAAACAACCCACATCTTCAGCTCTTTCTCTTTTGCCCTTGTCTCATTTATAACCCTCATCCACTGCTCTTTTTTGTCTGCCCTCCAAAAAAGCAGTCGGAGACTTCAGAGGTTGGAAGCCCTCACACTCCTTCCACTCTCATCTTCCCTTCCACTTCCTCTTCTCTATCATTCCTCGTGATTCTCTTCCTATTCACTGAGTAAATGACATGCAGATAAGAATTTTGCTGTAACTTGGCCTATTTTCCTGCGAGGCTCGGTGGCTTTTGATTTCTTTGGCTTTCATCTTCTCTCCCTTCCTTTGTTTTGATCATCCATAGTCTACTCTCAATAATGACCTAAAAAGAGGGTTTGTGTCACATACAAGGTGCCTCTGTCCCATCTGCATTGTTCACTAAATAACATGCGATTCCCTCTCAATTGAACTCATTTCAACTCTCATTTATATCACTGGAAAGCAAATTGTCGTGGCACAAAAACCACCCTGCCGTGTTTTGTTGCTTTGAAATATCTCGTTCTGATGTAATCAGCAATGTTTTATTAATACCTTTCGATTTCTCTATTCCCCGGTTTTCTTTTACATAAAACTTTTGGAAAACTAATTTAAAGCTTTTCAGTGCAAATCAGATGTATTTATTGCCTTTTATGCAATGGTGGCTGCCACGTTGTAATTGGAAATACTCATAAACATGATACAATACAGTTTATCAGATTTAAACATCAAAAGAACAATTTTGCTATCTCACATCGATATTGTCAGTATTGAAATGAATGCCTGAACTATTGTTAATTTTCCTGGACAGACACAGACTCAGCGGTGGATATTGAAAACTG
The DNA here is from genome assembly GCA_034779775.1 of Enteromius afrohamiltoni. Classification (NCBI taxonomy): domain Eukaryota; kingdom Metazoa; phylum Chordata; class Actinopteri; order Cypriniformes; family Cyprinidae; genus Enteromius; species Enteromius afrohamiltoni. The sequence goes on from JAUYWG010015880.1 coordinate 11,634, forward strand.
TGTCCGTATCGTTTTCGTCTGTGAGATGTAAGGAAATGAAAACGTAGTTCATTCGGTTGATTTTAATATTACCCAAATACGTTTGCCCTGATTTTGTTTGTGATGGAACTGCATTTTAAGACATGTTTGGTGATTGATGGCCGATGGCTGGTGTTATAAATGTGCTGATCAAAGTCTCCGGTCTGCACTGAGGTAAACATTAAAGAAGGTTTAGATGCAGAAGAATATCAACACTGTGAACAAATGCATTCTTTTGACCATTAAGATGCTGTACTAAAACACATTCAAATTCAGCTAATTTTAGCTTTGCACTTTGCTACTTGTCAGGTTTTCTATGTGAACATAGTTTTTTTTCCCCAAATATGTTTTTCCTTTAAAGTACTAAGCTGAAATTGTTCAGTTCTTTCCAGTTTTAGAAACTCTCTATTGTCACTAGCTGAACTCTATGTAAAGTGTGCAGCTTGATCCATTTTGTGTGTGGATTCAGGTCGAGATGAAGAATACGGGTGTCCTCCAATCTTTCTGTCTGAGCGTCCCACCTCATCAAACCCGCAGGGGTCCCCCTGACAGTGTGGTGGTATCAATGATTTCCTCAGCCTGGGTAACAAATGGGGCAGCCCTTGCTCCCCTACGCCTTATATCTAAAAAGTGAATTACCTCTCTAATATCCAGCCTGCTGAGCCGATCAATACAGCGCCTGAGGAACTGATGAGCGGTGACTGGTTTGGAAGCTTCCTCCACTCCCCTCTCGTTTTCTCTGTTTTTCTTTCTTCTTCTGTCTCTATTCTATCTCTTTCACTATAAAGTACCGGGCCTATACCAGCTGTCAGATGGTAATACCGTGGTACTTTAATATACTGTATAGGCCATAGTACTCAATAATTCTATTCAGTATTTACAAAGGTACATTTTGCATTACTTGTTCACACAGCACTCATTTCTGTTTATTGAGTATGATCTTCAAGACTGACTCTCAGTAATTAATACTGCTGTTCACTATATGAATTTATTAAATTGAGCCCAAAAATGAACAGTTTCAGGTCCCATTGACTTCCACTGCATGGTCAAAAAATATATAGTGTTATGCCTTGTTCACACCAAGGATGGTAACTATAAAGAAAACTTTTGTGTAGTTAGACCTTCAGACTGACAGCTCCATGGTGGTATTCACTGGCCAAGGCTCGCCAATGTTTGACCAATATGTCAAACAACCAATCACAGTCCGTTTCGTTCAGTGTCACGTTTCTTGACTGGGTGATTTGATTTTAAAGCAGTGTAGCAAAATATGCTGATGTTTCATTTTGACATCAAAGTGACATCATTTTAATAATTTACAGTTGTCTCTTTCTTTTGAGAGACAATAACTTTATACACAGTGCACGTTCAGATTTAAATTTTGCAGGATGTTTTTATTCACTCAGAGCTGCGTTACACACTCCATAAAAGTTCATTTTCAAAAATCCATAATAGCAGCACTTTAAAAGAACACGCCACAAATGTCTCCCAGAAAACCTGTATAATTCAATCAATCCAGTGGGGACTTTGAAAAATGTTTCCACTTTTGTGTGCCATACAGTATGCGTCAGACATTCAGCCAGCAGTTTTTGGGCACTGCTCAGAGTGTTTATGTGGTTGTTCACTGCTCACTGCTGTGTGTGTGCACTTGGATGGGTTAAATGCAGAGCACAAATTCCTAGTATGGAAAACCATACCTGGTCACATGTTTCTTCCTTCCTTTATAGTTATCTTTATCGTTTTAGGTTTGAACAAGTAAGTGAGTAGAAACCAAACTAACATGTTCCAAAACATCTTTGGTGTTTAATGAAAAAAAAAAAGACATAAAAGTTTGAAAAGAGATTAGGCTTAGTAAATGACAAAATTGTGATTTTAGATGAACTACCCCTTTAAATGAATCAAAGCTGACTGTGTACGTATGTGTGTGTGTATATATATATATATATATATATATATATATATGTATAGATATTTGTAATGTGGCATATGAATCTCACATTTGTTTCGACAGTTTCCATCAACCGCGTCTAAATCTTCTCATTTTGTTCATTTTAACTGCTATAACCGAGCCGCAACTTTTGACTTTCAGCTGCTCTGCCAGGATTCAGACTCGGTTCTAGTGAAGGCGTCACACTCTCCTCCTGACATTTCTACGCGTGGCGCGGGTGTGCTTCCCTCCAGTGCTAAATGTGTAGTCATTGCTCGGCAGCATTCATAAATATAAACAATCCTCCATCTGTTAACGCACATTTTGAAATGTCACATCTCGGTCTGTGACAGATGCATCTGCTTTCACTCCAAACAGTCTCTCTCCAAGGGGCGAGAAAGGAAGCCTATCGATTAGCAACAGCTCCTTTTGGAGCATAGCAGCAGCGTGCGCTATTATTTTAGGAGCTCCAAATGAATTCAGTTCTGCTAAACAGGCTAATTTCATGCTCTTATGAACAGACAAAACTCTTCCGGCTGGCATAAAATGTTTGTTGTGCAGCATCTGGAAAATGAACACAGTGGATGTCTGTGATGGGCCCTTGTTTACAAGAGGAGATGTATTAGAACCTAAGAGCCCTGATTCTCCTCCACTGGCTGTTTCTTGGTGCCAGTTGTGACATCAGTGCAGACGTCTGACACTGAGGTGTGTGTTTCTCGCCTAGCAACAGTGCAGGTACTAGGTACTACTCAGAGGACACAAAGGAAAATTTTATTGAAAAAGCAAGCAGTTCAGCTGAATTTGTCTCCATTATGTTTCATTTAACTATAAATTTTAACTAGCAAGTTTTTTTTTTGGTGACATTTGGTGACAAAATTTAAAATGAATTTTAAATATAGTTTTTTAATTATGTTTAATTTAATTTATTTTTACGAAACACTTTGTCTCAGATATTTCTTTTAAAATCTGAGAGATATAAAAATACACATTCAAACATACACATGTACAGTAAGGTACAGAATAGATTGCAGTAAAGTATATTATACATATTTTATACATTTTATTATACATTTTTTTCCCATTTGATTGTTCAAGTAATTGTAAAATGTAAAACTGCAAAATAAAATAAAATAATAGTAAATCCATTATAATAAAATTAATTAATTGATATATAATAAAGTTTGTTTTAGGTTTTACTTCTTGCTTTAGTATTTTTTTTTTTTTGTGGAAATAAAAAAGACAGAAATGACACTTGTTGACAAGATTATAGAGACTATAAAATTAATCAGTATAGCATACTGCAGATCTTTTGAATTATGTAAATTGTAATCTGCAGACTAAATGTTATTGATGTATTTAAAAATAATTGTAATGGGAAGGAAGGGTGTAGCAGTGCTTAAAAATTATTCGACTGCAAAAATCTAAACAAAACAAATGAAACTGAACCATGGGTTCATGATTAAAATGATTCACCTTTTGTTTTATTCGTGGCGCAGTGGGTTGTGCACTTGCTCATTATACATGAGAGCTGCTGTGCTCAGGGGAATGCAGGTGAATCAGCTTTCCTGTCTAACAGTTACATATTTGCTATTGACGCTGTTCCAGAACCTTCCCACACAGACCGTGTTTTAAGGTATCATAAGTTTGCTCAAAATGTAAAGATTTTTTCAAAGAGTAGGCTGCAAAATCATGCAGACTTTTACAATTGTAGCCTGATTCTATGGCATCTTTCTATATATACCTTGCAGATAAGGCATTCCCATAATGCACTGCAACCAACCAGGAATTGGCTATTCATTTATACTTCCACACTAACCTATGAGAGTTCCAGCCACCATTAACACAAATATTGGGATGGTATTCATGGACCTGAAACTTCTGTTATATTTATTGCTGACCTCCCATTGTGTCAGTCTGCTGAGAGTAAACCTCCTTGTGAAGACAGCCAATTAGAGCATGTGTGATGATCCGGACCCCTCTGCCGGTCCTGTGGTCCAGTAATTGCTGTGACAATAACAGAGACTCCAGGACTCACAGAGTAAGTGAGATCTGTGTGCCAAGCAAATGCCGTGCTCCACGTGTCTTCTGATCTTTACTATAACAGACACTAAAATAGATTTTTACATTTATTGTTATTACATTAATGTGTTTATTTATATTTGATTCATATGTTAATTATGTTATTTTATGCTCTGATTAATTTATGAATTAATTTACAAATAACAACGATAACATTAAATAAATAATTGAATCAATTAATTCAAAGAGCATTAATTTATTTGACTAATTGTATTATTTTATTATTAAAATATATTTAACACAAAAAGAAATTAAATTAGGTATTGATAATAGTTTTGCAACTATTAGTATTATTGATAATAATATTAATGTTAGTTTATTAAAAAAAAATTGTGTGAAATTAAGCCACGAATATTTAGAAACACTTCTCATGTGATGACATCACTTCATAGCATGCCGACACTAGATGCTAGCTGAGATATCTCCAAGCCATGTGGCATCCATAGCACTTTTTGTCATCTTTGTGTAAACAACGCTTCTTAAAAAAATGAATTGCATTAAAATGGAAGAAAACATCTCAAATTCTCACTTTCTGAAACTTTAGCCACTTCTAATAGGCTTAGCCTGTGTAAATAAATAAATAAAGTCTATCCCTGGTAGTCTTAATCTTCCATTTTGTTCTGCCCCAGTCCAGATATCACGGTGCTAGCCTGAGGGAAATATTGCTGTAGCTCTCGCCTGCAGAAGCCCATTTACTGATGGGAAGATGATTGACAGTCATCCCGGGGCTGAGTCTTCCCATCTTGATCCCCTCCAAACGCCCTCTGATTGCTTTCCAACAACAAACAATCCCTGATGATGGAGACTTATCCCAACACGGCCACTGGGTTTTGTAAGCATAAATAAATAGCACGTGTAAGAAAACTAGCATGACTTCAAAACAAAAGCCCTTCTTTGGTAAATGTGCTGACATCTATCTATCGGTCTATCGATATACATATATTCTTCAAGTTATAGCTGTGTCTCTATTATATTTAGAATTTATTATTACATTTTTGCATAGAACATGGCACAGACTTGAAGGATAGTAATAGCCTTAGTAAACACTGCTAATTACAAGCAAATATTATGCCTTTCCATTCATTTCCTAAAGCCCTGACAGTCCTCAGTGTTTTAACAATGGTAGGATGTATTTCCAGCAGAAACGAACCAGTTTGATTAGGAACTGTGGGGATTCGGCGTGCCATAATTTCTCGGTGTGGATACGTTCCTTTGTTCATCGAGTAAATCAAGCCTCAGTTTTCTAGTGGAACAGCAGTGTTTTAGCTGTAGTCGGCCCCGCTCAATATGCCTGTCTTCAATTGCATTTCACAGCAAGACTATACAAATATGCTCTAGCATAGTCGTGGGTCAACAAATATATATCGTGATTTGTTCCTTTGATATGAATATGTTCATGAATTTTTATACTTTGAGCTTGCATGAGGTCGATGAACCCAGGCAATATTTTTAGAGAGCTCGCTGCTGGATGAAATATGCCACCTTTGTTTGATTTGCATATACAGTGACTCAGTATTAATCTTTTCAGTCAAACTGCTGAAAATGCTGCTGACAGTTTAACCCTTAAAGACCTTAAAGAGCATTTTGGGGGCTCCTGATGCACCTGCACTTTTTTAGTTTTTCAGACCTTTTCTAGCAGACAGCATCAAGTTCCATATCTCATTATTAACAGGAAAACTTGACGTTTAAGTCTAGCTATTTTAATTCAATTTACTCAATTTTCCTTCAGTTTTTTCAAAAGATGAATGCATTTCCAGAATTTTAAGAAAAACTTAAAGCAACAATTGGATGTTTTCTATTATGTACTCAAACAGAAACTCCTGAAGTTTGGGTGCTTTACACTCCCAAATAAAAATTGTGTCTACATATACAATTCCCTAAGCAAGTTATAGCCATTTATTGCAATGTTGTTTAGTGAAAGTTGTTTAGTTGTTTAGGGTTTTGTGTTGTTTATTTGGGTTGTTTGTTATCGACCTTGCCTGCCCCGGATTTTCGGCCTTGCCTTGCCCTTCTGGATACTGTTTGCCGTTCACCCGACCACTGCTATGCCCTTTGGACTCTTCTTGTGTTTTTGCTTCTGATACTCCTGTTGGCCGTTGCAGCTACTCTGCCTGTTCTGACCCTGTGTTTAAAAATAAAGCCTGCACTTGGATCCGCTTGTTCTCGGCTCCTCTGTAACGTGACGCATAATATGTTTCTGTTTTTTTTGTATTATGTATTATGTATATATAAATACAAACACGTGCTTATTTAAGAAAAATATGTTGTTTAGATATGAAATATATTTATATATAATATACAAGAAAATACATATATAAATGCATTTACATGCAAATACTTTCAAAATATAATATATACATATAATTAATATATACACAATAAATAAACACAGTACAATATACACTATATATATATATATATATATACACTATATACTATACAATGTTTTAAGTCTATATAGTAAATAATATATTAGACTATTTATAATACATATAAATATTATATAATTTTATTATACTGTAGTTTTAAATGTTTTAATATGCCATAATTATAACTATATACTGTAAAATATTACTATATTAATAATTACTAATTTACTAATAATGAATTATTACTAATAATATTTATTAACTTTCATGAGAGAGTTCATTCAAAAGCATAAAACTCTTTCTTGCCGTAGAATAATTTTTTATTAATTATTATAATTTTATTTAACTGACACTGTGGAGATCATCAAAGCGACAAGGCTTTTAATACATTATGTTCTTTGTTGTGATAGTCTTAGCAGGACATCAGCTACAGTACATGCTTTCTGCCGTTCACCATCACTCACTGTAAAGCTGGCAAGACAGCCCATAATTTCTGTTGAAATGTGGTCTCATCCATCTCCTGACACTGTCCTGACAACCCCTCACTGTCAGCCTTCTTTCAGGCCGGCCGTGTTTCTCATCGCGGTGACTCCGGCACGGACTGAAGGAGAGTAATGGAGGAGAGTTTGTGTGCGGGACCCCTGTCGCTTTGCAGATTGAAATGGTGATGCGTTGAGCAGTCCGTCCTGCTATTTGACTGCTGATGGATCGCGTTTATCCACTGGGCTGATGTTCATTACACCTGTTAGAGAAACAGAAAGCAACAGAGTGGAAGAGTAACGCAACATGTATACTTTATTTAGCCTGTGTTCTTCTCATTGTGGGACCTGACTAAACAAGGGGTTTCAAACTTTTTAAAGGACTCCAAATATAAGGATCCTCTTGCGAGAGACCACCTTCTTTAAATCTAAAGACCCATATATTTTGTGTGAAAGAGTTGTTAGTATAAAATCTATTTATAGCTATTTTCGAAATAATAATAATAATTAAAAAATATTATATTAAAATATGAACTGTGTAATTTTGCTGTGCTGGAGCCAAAGCAGCATAAAAATAATTATTTTTACAAAATTAATATTCAGAAATTGTATAAAAAATATACATTTCTTTAATAATAATTAATGAATCAATATTTAAAAATTGTTAAATTATTTACAATTAAACATATATATTGTAAAATTATAGATATTATCTAAAGAAAATTACATAGTAAAATCAAAAAATGTCCTTTGAATGGCAAACAAACCCTATTTGTTTATTTATTTGTTTACTTACTTTTTTTTAGTTATTAATGTATTTTGTGTGTGTGTTTATTTTTTTTTTAATCTTTTAATCTTTATTTAATCTTATATTTAATTTCCATGAACCTCATTGAACCCTCATTAAGACAAAAACATTTTTAGCAAATAAATGTAGTTATAAGAATAATAATAATAAAATAAAATTAATTGTAAAATAAAATGCAAAACGTCTAGGTTACGAACGTAACCCACTTTCCCTGAAGGAGGGAACGGAGACATTACATATGGGATCTCACTTGAGAGACCAATCGTCTTCGAATCCTTTGGAAAATGAATATTGGCGTGCAATAATTACAGCCAGGTGCACCTTATCACAGCGTGAGTATAAGAGGGCACAGCTGGATTGCACATGCAGGTTTTCGGTGAGGAGCCGAGTCGGCGTCAGCGCGACCCAGGGTCGTGGCAGAAAGATGTAACCAAGACGTTACCCTTTCAGTCGAATCACTTCGACGTTACATATGGGCCACATCCCTGAGCCGCATTATGTGGAGACACCGGTGCCGGCAGGCTTATTGCAGTGTGTCGACAGGAGACTCTGCACGTAATCATCCCAATGCCCAGGAGGCCCCACTCGGGATGCCAGCTTCAGTTTAAGATGTTTTAGATTTAAAGCTGTAGCATGGGTTGGGGGGTCGGAGACATGAAAAGGTATTTTACATGGAAAATTTTAGGGAATGCACTATATCAATAAGATATGGATATAAGTGAAGGAAAAAACAGCCTTCTGGCTGACTGTGGAACAAAAATATTAGCTACAAGTATTCATGGCCGGGCCCTGAGGAACGGGCGGTGTCCCACACCCGCGGCCAGCTCGACGTCATGCCAGCCTAACATCGTGTGCTTCGGCCGGGACAGAGCAGGAGATCTGGGTGCCGCGGGGGAACGCCCTCGGCTACGAGCAGACTGAGGTGGGGTGCTAGGGGGCTTGACATACCCCCCGCGCCTTAGGACCTGTCCTACGGCCTTCCTCTACTGCTGGACTGTCGAGGACTCCTGGGCAAAGCCCTTGACAGTCTCGCCGAAAAGGCCAACCTGCGCGTCAAGAAAGCGGGCTTTGTCAACGTCAGCCATCTCAGCAAGGTCGAGCCAGAGGTGTCGCTCCTGAACCTCTAGTGTGGACATCACCTGACCAATGGCACATGTGGCAATCTTCCTTGTCCGAAGAGCGAAGTCGGTTGTGGCACAGAGTTCCTTTATAACTCCCTGGTCAGACCGTGCAGTGCATTGGCTTGGAACACGTGGAGTGTAGTCAAAGCATGCAAGGCGGTAACAGCCTGCCCCGCAGCGTGGTAAGCCCTCGGACGGGGGCCGCGGCGGTCCATGCCAGGCGGTGCCGCTGTGTGGACTCAACACAGTGTGCATGGCCTGGGGGATGGCCACGTACCCCATGGATGCACCTCCGTCGAGGGTGGAGAGGGAAGAGGAGCTGGTGGCCAGGCGCGATGAGTATGGGGCTCGCCACGACCTGGTCTGCTCCTCATGCACCTCCGGGAAGAAAGGAACTGAGGAGGACCGCAATGGGCGGCAGTCCGAGAACTCAAGAACCAATCAAGGCGCATGTGGCACCGAGAGCTCAGCATCCACCTGGGACGGAGCAGCAACCACAGATGGCTCCTATCCCACACCGACGAGCGCTTTGCCGCCCGACTCGCCCTCTGATGCTGCGGAAGACATCTCAACCTCTTGGGATGTTCCAAAGGAGACGCTAAGCCCGGTGGCATTCGGGGAAGCGCACTCTTATACTCTCGCTGTGATAAGTTGCACCTGGCTGTAATTATTGCACGCCAATATTCATTGGCCTTTTCCAAAGGATTCGAAGACCCTTCGAGATCCCATATGTAATGTCGAAGTGATTCGACTGAAAGGGTAACATATATTTTTGCAGTGGTTTGTGTAGCAATTAATTCCATTAAAAAATTCAAAAAGTCTGGTCATGAAAGATGTTTGTGTACTTTGTATGCCTGCATGACACCGTATTCAGTCAAAGCTGTGATAAATTATTTGCATCAAGATGGCTATTTATGTCTGTCATTGGAGCATGATAGATGTGTTTCTGAGGACAAACAAGGCTTTGCCCTGCACTGCTATACAAGGGTTATTGATTCGGTGGAAACAAATCAATCCAACCATTCAGGTTCTTTGTATATGTTTTAATAAGCAGCGAGGGTGCACCGAGGCCTCTGTTTGTATTCTGCAGGATGAGAAGCGCTAAGCATCCTCTGAGGAGGACCAGGGCTTATTCAGGCGGAGTTATTCAGGAGCCTTTCAGACGACCAGTGTCATTCTCATGCTGAGATAGACACTGCAGTGTGAGGTTGGGCAAGTCTTCAACAAAACGTCTGCCGTTAGTGTGCGTTTTGAAATGGATTAAAAGTGCTTTATCACATCACCCACACTGGCTGGGCAAACAGTGAAGCCATTTACGGAGGCGGGCGAGTGATTGATCCTCCAGCGGCCTTTAAGAAAACATAATGGGGACTGTGACTCGGGCCCCTCAGATGATTCACTCTGCCTCAGAAAACACTTGAGGCAAGTTTTTTCGACAAATGCTAGAGAGATGCTTTTTTTGCATGGAAATTTGGCAGCAGTTTCTTTTTCAATATAATTAGTTTTTTTGTTGTTGTTATTTTCTAGAATGTACATTTACTTTTTTGTTATATACATTTATTATGCATTAATGAATAATAATAAAAGTAAATGTGTGTGTGTGTGTGCGTGCATGCCTGTTTGTCTAATGATGATAAATCAATTATAAATTAAAAAACCCACACATTATTATTTCATATTTTTATATCATATATTTATTACTCATACACAGCATGTTTAGACAAATTAAAGAAACATTATTTTTAATTATTCTTGTTCTTGTGTAATACAAAAATAAGAATATATATATATTATATGTTTAAGAATGGATATTTCTAAAATGGTTTTGCATTTATTTGTAAAAACATACATTTGAGTAAATGTGTCACTACAATGTTTTTCAGTTTTAATGTATAATTTTTTCAGTTTTCAGTGCCACATGATACTTTAAAAATCATTTTAATATGCTGATTTGGTATTTTATTTGGTATTTTTGGTCAGAAGAACAGCATTTATTAGATTTTTTAGGCATTGTCAGTTTTCAGTGATGCACTAGTATGTATGACCTAAAATCTAAAACAGGTGTCAACAAGTTCGGTCCTGGAGGGCCGGTGTCCTGCAGAGTTTAGCTTCAACCCTAATCAAACACACCGGAAGCAGCTAATCAAGCTCTTACTAGGTATACTTGAAGCTTCCAGGCAGGTATATTAAGGCAGGTTGGAGCTAAGCTCTGCTGGACACCGGCCCTCCAGGACCGAACTTGGTGACCCCTGGTCTAAAAGATTTGAACCAAAAGTTAAAAAATTCTTATTTTTATTTCTTTAAGCACTTCTTAAGACTATACTTCTAAGCTGTGGTTGTTTTTCCTCAGGAGGAAAATGTCTCCTGGGGAGCTTCAGGATCCTACATGAATAGCATGCTCAGTGCCAAGCTTCAACACTTGTAGGACCTGAAATCTTGCTTTAAAATGCACAATCACCGCTCTTTAGAGGGATTTCACTGCGCACTCGGCGCGTGCATCACATTTATGCAGTCGTGCATCTGTAGGTGTGAGAGTTAGAGCTCTGTTTCTTTCTTCCTGCTTTGTGTCTAGGCTTGGCGTGTGTTTCTTAAGACTGATGGATTTGTTTGAATATGTTCTCTGCGTACTCAAAGCCCTGGTGAATAATCCTCCGCTTGTGTAACTGGCATTCACTCAAATGACCCAGGATATTGCAAACACTTCAGTCGCCAGCATGCAGATCATTAAGGCTGAAAAATGGCACACAAAAGTGAATTTGGGATTTGAAAAATGTGATTTCTTCCGCCACTTGATCGCGGAATTAATCTCATGCCACATTTATAAGTATGTGTTGGCTGGTTATTGCTTTGCGAGTTCCTTTGACGTCTCAAAATTAACCACATAAGAGCCACTTAAATAATTGCGCCTCAAAATGTTAAAAAGCTTCAAACTGATTAATAATACAACAAAACGCAAGGCTTTTAATGGCTGCTAGGCATCCTATTTCCAGTGTCAGACAACGTCTGACTTTTTAAATCACAGGCGTAAGCATTACACTGATTGTGAGCCAGAATATATGATTGTTTTAATATAAACAAATTCATGAAATCATAAAGGTTAGCATGCGAGGCGTCTCACTAGAGAGAAATTCCTTGCTCTCTTAGCCGTCAATAAACGAGAGTGGATTGGATTTAGCTTGATTAAAATGTTCTGGAGTGCTTGTTATTTGACCCACATTGTTAAATAAGTCAGCATTCAGAGTATTACATCTCATAAGCTTGAATACATAATTGAAATCACTCGATTGCCAGGAAAAGGACTAACTTGACCATTTTTGTCATTTGTTCTGAATATGCAATATTTTTTGGCTGATTATTCAGAAAGCTTTACCATACCATTTCACTGGCATGTCCAGTAGATAATATTTAATAAAGCGTCTCCTCTAACGTCTTCTTCTCTCCTGCAGGACACAGACCTGATTATGACCTTCAACATCTCCATGCATCGCTCCTGGTGGATGGAGAACGGCCCGGGGTGCCGGGTGACCCCCGTGACCCCTCCTCCCTCCTGGGCCCCGGAGGACCACCGCTACATCAGCATTGCTGGCTGTCTGCTGGAGTACCAGTATGTGGAGGTGGCCCACAGTTCCTTGCAGATTATCCTGGCTGTGAGTACAGTCTAATCCGTTACAGGCTTTTCTGTCCTTTTGCTGTGCTTGCGGTTGCAGCTCCTGGTATTAAATATATATAGTCCTTTATTATGCGTCTCTTCTGATTGGTCGGTCATGGCATTCTTCAGTGAAGTGCTGGATGTACAATGACAACTAAACTCTATAATTGACTGTTTCCGAGGATGAGAAGCTCTGGTTTAGAGTTGAATTCGGTGCAGCGCATTTGTTTTTGTCTATTTGCAACCTATCCAGTTGATTACGCCAACTCTGTAAATAACGGTTCAGGAAATGCTTCTGAATATGAGAGGCATTGAGAAGTTTGGCTGGGCTCCAGTGCTGATATTTCTTGAATGCGGGTTGTTAATAGGAGCTCAGCATGATGCCTTCCTCCGAGTCTTTATTCTTTATCTCTTCCATTACCTGCGACACCTGCTTCTACCCCCCCTCAGCAATCAGTGTCTCTAATGCAATAGTGAAGTGAACCCCCTCCAACGTGAATACAACAATTCTCTGATTACAAGCCTGTACAAGACTCTCCCTCGGCTTTCGTTCTCATACACGGAATCTAATTTATCACTGTTTTTCCAACACAACATGAAATCAAAATTGACCCTGTTTACTGCATGATTTATCAGCGCACGTTATTTTGTTTGTTTTCAGAATCAACCCGTAATATCTTTTCATTTCGAACCAAAAGATTTTTGTTTTCTGTTGATGGCACCAAATAATACCCAATGATATCAGAGAATACTTTTCACAATCCAGCCAAATCCCAATGGATGTAGTGAAGTCATACACATTAGTTTTAGCCAAATATTATGTTTCACTTGAAATAGTTTCACATTACAGATGTTTAATGGGTAGTTGAAATTTGACATGAAATTTCAAGTGGTGATTGCAATGTCCTGCAGTATGACATAATACTTCAGTTTTTTTCCTTCATTTTTTATTATTATTATTTTTTAATTGAAGGACTTAGCTTAGTGTGGTCAAAAAACATAATCTAAAGAAACATTGACTATTGCCGGCACCTAAGTTATATTAGTAATATGTTTTTTGTCAGAGTATCTGAGGAATGAGCTGTAAAGGCACAGTCCTATTGTGGAAAAGGGGGTGGGGAGCAGCAGCTCATTTACATTTAAAGAGACATGCATGTTTCTGCATCCACTCAAAATAGGCGTTTTCAAAATTATATAATAAATGATAGGGGGGTATTTGAGTGCAATCCTCACCGACACATTTTGGGGATAACTGAGACTTTTCTTTTATTACATGTTGTAAAGAGCATCCTAATAGGATACTTTTAATATTTACCCAATATGTGTAACTAATGTTACATCCAGTAATTGGTCACCTTTTTCACACTATTCAAGTATTTTAAGTACAAATAGTCCATGTACTCTCTCAGCTCTTTAAAAGTCATAGTAATTAGTGAAATATATTATCCACATTTTATATATTATAATATAATAATAATATATATATAATAATTATATATTATTATATAGTATAGTATATTATTATTATATAATATCAATTGTATCTTTATTTTTAACGTGTGCATGTGAAATTTTAATAATAATTTATTAGTCTATGACAATAATTGCTGCTGCTACTACTTCTAAGAATAAGCAATTAAACAATTAAAAATAAAAATCCCCCCCCCCCAAAAAAAAAAGTTTTCCATGACCAATAATAATATAATGATAATATGAAATAATATCATGACCAATATTATCAATAAAAATATGTTGCAGTTACATAGGCAATATATGTAAATGCACTTCACATTTACTTTAGAGGTGTATACAGATAGTATGATTTTTGTTCAAAATATCTCATGTAACATGTCTACAGTGTGAGATGAGAGCATTTCTTTGCGAGACCCGTATACTTTATCAGGTGTGATGTCAGGGGGTCAGTAACTTTGATGATGGCCACTGGAGCCTCATAAAGAGCTGTAATAGAGCACAGGTAGGTATCGGCTCCATTCACCCCGGTATTTATAGACCTTCCTCTGTTACCACTGATGTTCCTGTGGAGACATTATACAGCGAATAGCAAAGGAGAAAGGCAGCTGTGCGTCTGTGCTGACTGAGCGCCTGGTGGGAGCTTTTAGTGGCTTTGTGGTGCCCCCTCTCCAGAGAGGAGAGCAGGATCCGCTATTCCCTATTGATGGTCTGATCTACTGCAGGAAGCTATGTGCAGTTTGGGGGCAGGGTTTACATACCCACATAGAAAGATTTTTTACAAATACCTATTTCTTTTTTTTTTATTTCTCATAATTACAGAGCTTCTCGTCAGTTGCTTGAGAATGAGAGAATCCCAAGGCTGCTGAGGTGTTTTATAATGACTTCACACATGCCATGTAATTAGGCGTGTGTTGATGAAACAGATCTGAACGTGGTGCTGTGGAAATGACAATATTGAGGCACACCTGCTTCCCAAGGGAAATTCACCTTCTAACTGTGAACCTGAGGGAATTTGCCTTTAGTTTTTTTTTTTCTTTTTTTATGTATATATAAGACATTGATTAAAAAGTGGCATGATTGTGTGGCATGAATGAAAGTTTATACTGGTATCTCAAGAAAGTCACCATTTGCTCTGTTTTAATTTTATTTCAAATTGTACTGTTTTTATCAATTTGATATTAATATTGACATACAATATGAATTATACATTTTCAATTTAGTTTCTAAATATCCCTATATAGCAAAGCTGTTATACAAATAATATTACGAAGAAGAATACATAGAATGTATTTATATTTATATATTATATATATATATATTTTTTTTTTTTTACTATTATTATTATACACAAACCATATTTTATAACAGTATTTACCGCTATTATTATTATTTTAGGATAGGAAATCAAAAAAGTATTTCATATCTTACATTGTGCACTGCACATTTAAATCAATGCAATATTTGAATACTGGTATTTTTAACTAGAAATTGTCAAAATAAATAAAAAATAAATAAACTGTGGTAAAATGATAGAAATGGGACAGAAAATATGGGAGTATAGAGCTGTTGAATGAATGTGGAAGAATGTAATCAAATTTGTTCCTATTGAAAGCCAGTGAAAGTCACCATTTGCCCTCCGTTTAATTAATTGCTGTCTGGGAGATATAACAGAGATCTCATATGTGATTGTTCTTTCCTACACTTTCATATGCGGAATAAGGAATATCATTAGGGGCTGTCAGATATTATGTAGGAAGCTGTTGAAGTCATTGAATGTTCAATAATGCTTAGTGTTTCAATAATGAAACACAGAAGCTGTTACAGTAGGCCAGTGATAACAGGATAACATATGGTGCCAGCATCAATATGACCAATAAGTCAATAAGTCCAAGCTTATTGAAGTTTCTTTATTATGGTTTTCAAGTTTTTTAAAATGTTGTGACATGGAACATGTTTGTTAAGTAGTGTGCAATATGGCCATTAGTAGAGATTTTAATTGATCAGCATAGCATATATAAACTTACTGGTCAAGCTTGTTTCCCTGTTTTTACATTTATATTACTTTTGCCTTATCTACTATTCATTAAGAAACTAATAGCTAAACACAGTTAACCAATATTTAGCTGGTCTTGGTATACATTTCATTTTGTTGTATGTTGTATTTTATGATGCTGATGTCTAAATTCACTTGGAAGTTAATTTTATCATTCAGTTGCCATGATAAAATAATGATATTTTGTAATATTAATAATATGCAATATAATATTCATATAATATACACTAGCATTAAAAAAGTAAGCTTTTTAATGTTTTATTTATATATATA
>JAUYWG010015930.1:0-27862 GCA_034779775.1 Enteromius afrohamiltoni
AGATATAGATATAGTCTAAATTTATATTCATATAATTTACAGTATAAATATATGTCATACAAATATATATTTTTCTGAAATATATACAGGCATGTGTGTGTATTTATATATACATAATTACTATGCACGGTAAACACACACATATATATATATATATATATATTTGTATTTATTTATAAAATTTTTTTGGGATGTGATTAATAATGATTAATTGTTTGATAGCACGAATAATAACAACAATAATAATAATGTAATGTGCAGTTGTTGTAGTAGCAGTAGGACTAGTGTTGATAATTTGTCATTAGTGCTAATGAAATCTTTGCGGCTGTAGCTGATGAAGGTAATGATGGGACAATGGCATCTATCAGCCACAAGTTTAATTAGAGAACTGAAGCATTACGCTGAAATATTAATGATGCCGACTGTATTTATGAGCCCTGCGCTCATATCTGCCACACTGTTTGACCAAATCTCTTTCGATGTATCCCACAAGCCCTCGGGGCCAAAAACAGACCCTCACCCCACATCGCTCACACACACACACACACACACACTCAGATTTGATGTGTGTGTGTGTTTCTTGTCTGTGCCTGTAAGAGAATCTAAAGTCTGTTCATTAGTATTATGTTTAATTCACACCCTCATTTTCTGGCAGTGAAGTTGTGTTATATTGTGAATATAGTCACTCCGCTGTGTGCTGTTTCTAACAAACACTCTTTATCTGGGACTATATCCACAAAATCATGTCACTTTGAGCGTCTAGCTGCTTGAAAGCAGCACGGAATAGAATACAGCACTCCTGGGCCAAATAAACACAAACAAATCGTACTCTATAAACCATAAAACAGACGTTTATATACATGCATCTCATAATAAGAAACTCTTATAACCTTATTTCATGAAAAGCCGTTTCTGAAGGCAACAGGCCACATGTATACACGTGTGTGTGTGTGTGTGGGCTGGTCCTCTGCAGAATCCCAGAAGGTTTTGCTCTCTTGCTCTGATCATGGCGTAGGCAGAAGCCTTAGAAACGTGATCTATGCTCACACACACATACACACGATGCAGGTGGGGGTTTACAGATGTATTGATTTTTATGATGGTCTCTCAGCATATCAGTCTTTGTTTAGCCAACGTGGCCTGTAAATATCCAGCACTAACCTTCACGATGAAAGTTAACACACATTGGGCTTAATCTTCTATTTCTCTTCCTCCCCCTCACTCTGTTCATCTCTACTCCACTTCTCTTCGCTGGCGTTTCTACCCTGCTAGTGTTTTCTCGGCGAGCGCTTCGCAGTTGTTCTGTGACTTCGGCATCAGCGCGTTCAGATGTTTCTGCCAAATACTATGCAGCAACACGCACAGATCCGTTCTCTGACTGTTCGACCTTCTTTCCCACTGAATCCTGCAGGAATTCATGACTGGAGAGGTCACTCAAGGTCAAGTGCAACACCTGTTACGTTCCTTCTGTGTTTGCATGGTTTGCGTTTGGCAGATGCACAGAACATTCGATTGTGAATAAAGACTCCAAAAGGTTTTTTTTTTTTTTTTTTTTTTTTTGCAGCAGTGTAGTAGAAAAAACAATTAGAAGAACCACCTTTCAGTGAACAGCACTTCATAGACTAGTTAACTGAATTAAAGATAAAGGTTCTTCATTGGCATCGGTGCTTTCATGAAGAGCCTCTGAGATCCATGGAAGGGTTTTTTTGGGTAACAATTGAAAAAATTGGTAAGGTACCATGTGTTAACACTACTTAATGCATTAACTAACATGAACGAATAGTGAACATTTGGTTTCAGTATTTTTTCATCTGTGTTAATATGGTTTGTGTTATCTCACAGTGCATTGACTAATGTTAGCAAACTTGTGCTTTTAATATTGTTTTTATAAAATGTTAAAATTTGCATTGACTAAGATTAATACATACTGTAGAAGAATTGCTCATTCTTAGTTTATGATAACTAATGTTGTTAACTAATGTTAACTGATGAACCTTATTGGAAAAAAAAGTATGTTAGATTATTAAAATGTTGTTTTTAGAGCTGTTTAATGAAAGGTTCTTTGGGGAGTCACTACATTTTTGGAGCCTTTATTTTTAACTGTGTAGAACCATTTTTTTTGTCTTAGTGCAAGAAGCATTTAATTCATCTAAAGAAACTTTTTCCACTATCAAGAATATTCTGTGCAATGGAAAGATTCTGTGGATGTTAAAAGTTCTTTGGCTTTGATTTAAAAAAAAATAAAAATAATCAAAAAACGTAAAAATGCTACAGTAAAAACCTGTTAAGTGGTTAACGGTAAATTCCTGTAAAATGTACAGGGACATTCCCAGAGTTCCCTGCATTGCATTTCAAATGCTGCTTGAATTTGATGTTTTTTTTTCTTTTTTTTCCCCTAGTTGTTTTGATCATCAGTTATGTTTATTAGGGTTGTATGTTACGTGTAACTACATTTTGTTTGAGTTTTTTTTACAGTTTATTGGCATACTGTATGTGGTTTCATAAAGAAACTTGCATAGAAGGTTCTGTACAGTGGGAAAATTCTCTTTAGATGTTTCAAAATGTTGGAACGGATTCACTGCGAAAGGTTCTTTGTGGAAGCAAAACAGGTTCTTCTATGGCATCGCTTCATTTTGTAGAGTGCATGTGGAGAACTCGTTTGGAAATCTTTGTTTTTCTATCAATGCCAATAAAGAGCATTCATTTTTAAGAGTGCATGCATGTTCCCTGGGAGTCCAACTCACAACCTTGACATCACGAGGATCAAAACTGCGGGACATGGCTGTCTTCACTTCCTTTTGCATTTCACGGCGCTTTGATAAGAGCAGGTTTGTGTTTTGTTCTCCTGCGAGCCGGTCGTGTCGGGTTCGAGGGCCAGCGTTCCCTCGTGGTTTGCTTCAGAGCGCTGACAGGAAGCCGGAGGGCTGTTGACTCACAAATCCCTGCCGTACGGAGCTCGGAGGAAAACCAATCTGACCTTCTAATGTTACAACACCTCCGATTTCTTCACTTCTGTCTGCCGCACATCTCTTGTTCTCTTAAACGGGCCACTCGGGTTCATTCAGCTAATCGGATCTGTTCCTCGATGAGTCTGATCACATCTCTGTGCTGGTCTTAGTGACCTGTGATTGTGTAGATGCTCGTGTTTCAGATGTAGTGGTAGTGACCCAATTTGCGTGCTTCTACAGTGTCGTAAGATGATACCAGAGACTCCTTTTTAGTGAAAAAAGCATGCAAAAAATATCTTTAGTTGTGCTGCAGTAATTCTAACCTCACACATTTATAATATGGATAATATTTAGGATGGATACTGTGCATATTGGCTTACAGTCAGTTTGGAAAAGCATACTAGCCTATGCATGTTACTACTGTACTTCTGTAAAAAGGCAATTTTGAGACAGTTTCTTTTAAAGTTGTCCAAATGAAGTTCTTAGCAATGCATATTAATTGGAAATTAAGTTTTAATATATTTATGGTAGGACAAAATATCTTCATGGAACGTGAATTATCTTCACATAGTATCCTAATGATTGTTGGCATAAACGAGAAAGGTATAGTTTTGACCCATACAGTGTACTGTTGGCTGTTGCTACAAATATACCTGCGCTACTTAAATCTTTTTTTAAGGTTTTGTGCAATTATTCTCTGTGACCACTGAAATGTCCAATTTCTGCACAGACATTGTGAGAAAAGCAAGCGCTAAATTAATCCTGAGGAAGTGATGTACAGTACGCATGGGTTATGTGCATGCGGTAAGCCGCTACTGTATTCTGAATGCAGTCGCTGTGAGTGTTAAAGGACAGGACATTGTTGTGACCGCTGTAACTGTCCACTTCTGGGGTCACTGTTTGAAAAGTCTGAGAATTTCCATCTTGAGGAAAAGTAACATTTCTCTGTTCATCCTGTCTAAGAGTTTGAATTATTCAGATATTCAGGAAGTCTTGCTCTCGATCTCTATCGTTCTCCCTCTTTAGTCTCTCTCTTTGCGTGAGTGTGTGTGTGTGTGCATCAGTACAAGCTAAAATTGCTTCATCATGCTAAAGTGAGGTGAGCATAAATTATTTAGTTAACCTGAGGAAATCACTCCTCTCTCTGGGACTTTGTGTCAGTGTAGGCTACTTAAATTTCAGACAGATGGACACTTTCTCTCCTGCTTCAGGAGCATGTGTGTTTTCAGTGCAGAAACGAGAAATAAAGACAAAAACCGACAGTGAAGATCTAATGTGAGGAAGTGCTGTCAGAATTCACTGTAGTGAATCTGTAAAGCACTTTAGAGCCGAGAGTATTTATGTGCATACGATTTGACACAGATAAAGCTCGCGGAGCTTGTAAGCGTGCAAACACACGCCACGCTGGATGTGAAGTGTCGTGTTCGGATGCTCGTTCATGACGGCTGAATGCATGACTCCACCTGATTTTCCCAGGAATAAAACAGCATGATAAGACGCTTGTACCTGGAACCTCTCTGCCCTCACACACAACGAATCGGTCTCTTTCTTATCTCTCACATACAGCTCAATGCCTAATAAAATAAGCGCAGCAGCCTCTCTCTCTGTGTTTTTGGTCTTAACACATCTAGTTAATTGTTACATTTGTTTTTAAAAGCGCTTCTGTTCTGATAGAGGTAGTTAAGAGTAGTCTAGATATTTGTCTTGCATCAGAATCTAATTTGATTACCTTTCTTTGCAAGCATTTGCAAATGATTTAGAAGATGCCTGTGTTTCAGATACATATGTATATAGTGGCAGTGACCCAATATGTACAGTACTACAGTACCACTGAGCCTTGTTGTTGATAATATAAGCCAGGAAAGCATGCATGGGTGTACATAGCAAACTGTAGCCAGAGATAATATCTTTTATTGGGTGGCAGTAAATCTAATCTCATGCAATAATTAAGATGTATTGTTCAGCATTATTCCAAATATGTCCAAATAAACATTCAATGAGTTCCTCCGAGATAAATTCCAGCCTCTGCCAACTTTTTTCCCTCTTTGCATATTTTGTTTTGGATATCACAGAGTAAAGGTAATTCACTTGTGACTTTTAAATTGTAATTGTGAACATTTACTGTACAGTTCACTGCATTAGTAAGTATTATTATTAATGACTAGCTCGATTTCACAATGCCGTTTTTGTCTA
This sequence comes from Enteromius afrohamiltoni, assembly GCA_034779775.1. NCBI lineage: Eukaryota > Metazoa > Chordata > Actinopteri > Cypriniformes > Cyprinidae > Enteromius > Enteromius afrohamiltoni. The sequence continues at coordinate 5,142 of JAUYWG010015930.1, forward strand.
AATGGTTCCATGAAGAACCTTTTACATCTGAAGAACATTTCTGCTTCACAAAAGATTCATGGCAACGAAGGTTCTTCAGATGATAAAAAACTAAGAAAGAGATGGTTCTTAGAGGAAGCAAAAAAGCTTATTTTATAGCGACCTTTTAAGCACCTTTATTTTCAAGAGTGTAGCTATGAAATTGCTCAGCACACCCATTTTATTCAGACCAAAGTCACATTTTCAGCTTCTGAACTCATACGCAGGAGGACTTGAAGGCAGCATGAACCTGGTAAACTAGTGTGGAAGATCTCAAGGAGTTCTGTGAGGTGGTGTGTTTCCCGTGTTGGCGTTGGTGAGAGGTTAGGTCATATTTTCTCATGTGTTTTCAGAAGGAATGAAGCGCCGGGTGCTCAGCCCAGTGGAGGGAAACAGTTTCTCTGGGCGAGAAATGATTAACTGTTATCTCAGCACGGATTTGACGTGCACAGCTCCGCTGACTCAGGTAGAGTCTGTGAACGCTGCTCAGGAAATGAAATTTCTCCCCCGTCCCACCAGGACAGAGTATAATCCTCTCGACACAACCAGATTAGCGCCGCCGCTAATTGGTGACAGCTTCCTCTCTGTCAACCTGTTTACTGCGTGTGCAGGTGTGTGCGCGCGTCTGATTTATTTTCAAGCCATTAGAGAATAAAGCCACATTTGTGTAGTGCTAAAAGGAGCTGCGTTCTTATTTACTCTAATATCTAGATGAAAAAAATCTAAACAAAAGAAAACATCCACTTCAAATACCATTACAAACCATCAACATTTACCCGTTAAAACCATGGTAAATAGTTTTTCTGTAGTGTGTTTTGGGGTGTATGTGACCCTGAAGCACAAAAGCAGCCATAAGGGGCTATTTTTTTGAGAAATTGAGATTTATGCATCATCTGAAAGCTGTTTGATGTGATCCTGTTTGTTAGGATAGGACAGAATCTGAGGTTTGCATTTAAGGTTGTCCAAATGAAGTTCTTAGCAATGCATACTAATACTAATCAAAAATAAAATTTTTATATTTTTCACAGTAGGAAATTTACAAAACATCTTTATGGAACATGATATTTGATATATGATATATTATAAAAATTGATCATTTTGACCTGTGCAATGTATTATTGGCTATTGCTACAAATATACCTCTGCTACTTATGACTGCTTTTGTGTTCTAGGGTCACATCTTTTAGGATGTATTGGCTTCAACAAGCCACCAATAGAAGCTGATCGATTACCAGTGGAAGTTACAATTACAGTTTCCATTAAAACCAGTATAATTCCAATTATAATCAGTAAAACCATTACATTACATTCTATTAGTTATTAAAACAAGGTTGTAAAGATGTGTAAATAGTTCTATGGACTTCACTGGCATTTGAACATTTTATCCTGTGAAGAAACATCTTAGCTCCGGCAGAACAGAGATATTCCAGAGCTCCAAACATCCCTGATCAGGAGCAGACAGTGTGTGTTTTACTCGGCGGGGAGGTGCTCTGTTTTTTTACATGAGATGCTAGGAAAACTCTTGCTTTTGTGCGTCTAATGGTCCGTTGGCACCTTGAGTTCTGTAAGAAGCCAATTTGTAGCGGTGACAGAGCTAGCGCGTGTGCGGTTAGCGCGAGGCTACCTTACCGCCTCGGTTCAAGCTGTAAAAGGCTGATTAGTTTCTTTCTGCCGTGCCGCAGCTGAGTTCCTGTCACCCACACGGCTTTCATCCTCTCACACCTTACACATACACCAGCACAGATAAGAGTCGCGGTAACAAACAGGCTCACACACACACACACACACACACACACACATATACCAAAAAAGAAACAAGCCTGTCACAAATAAAAGCCTTCGGTAGCGGCGGCCTTTCTGTGTGTCCTCTCACCTCGCGGCTTTATCCCGCCTTTCTCCAGGTCCCCAGGTGGATGTCCCTCTCCGTCCTTTAGCCGATTGATGGAGCTCTGGGTTATTATGGGTGTCAGTAGATGCTCTTTAATAAAGATGAGCTGGTGGGAGGCCTGTGATACTGACAGAACACAGTCCTTCTGAAAATAACAAAACAGCCAGTGGAGTCTGACGACTGGTGTACACTTTCTGTTTCAGCTTATATACTCCCTTTATTAGATGTGATTGTTTTTGATTGATTCAGTCTTATTTGTGAACAGATCGGTTCTAAAAATCGGTTCCAGATTGGTTCAACAGATTCATTGGGTTTGGATTCAAAGATTCAAAGTCGGATTGACATGAAACGATTTGGTGGTAAAAAAGAAGACAACCTAAACATTCATACTTTGTAAAATGCAATCCTAATTTTAGAACTGTGATGTATTGTTTTTTTTTTCTTTTTTTTGCACCGAATCAAACATGAATCGTTGGAGGGTTTCAGTACAGAACACTGCAACAAGATCACACACAGATTACTTTTAGTTTCTTAGAGATCTGTCATATTTACAACAAATTCATGTCTTCTATCATTTGCTGTGTGTCATTCACACTTGTGCATCGCTTCATATATCTGCCTTTGGCCTGAGAGAGTAATATATAACCACGACATTACAGACATGGGAAAAAAAAAAAAAAACGTACCTAATATACATACTGGTATATATTTGTGCTGCAGCGGAGCAACTTCACTCCTGAATCACCATGTAGGAAACACCATTATGTGTTTCCTCAACTCTAATTACCTGTTTTGCGTTTGTTAATGGTGATAGCGGGAGTGTATAGTTTGGATTAAAAGGTCTCATATCTACTGCTGAAAGAGCTTTCATTATCTACTCTGTGCTTAAAAGTCTCCGGTGCTTGGAAGTTCAGGAAAGCAGAAGAAGATGAAAGGCTTTTGTTAAACATCTGCATAGTCCAGGTTTCCTGTGACCCGGCGAAACCCCCGGCCCGAACCAAATCTCTCCTGTCTTCCTCTCTCTCTCTATCCATCTTTCTTTAAGGCAAAAAAAGTAAACCCTGCTGTTGTTTGATTCTGTGCCGAGATGGTGACAGGGAGAAGGAGGGGAAAACAAAAGACCTCCAGGGTGAGGGATGGAGGGAGAATTATCAGGTTGGCGACTGAAAGTGCCAGTTTGCCCGACTACCATTTTTTTTTTTTATTCCCGTTTCGGCAAGAAGTCCAAATACAGTTTTTCTTAGCTCCGGCACAATCTGCTCCCCCCCCCCTCCGTGATGACACAGTCTCGCGTCCTTCAGCGGGCAGAGGGGTGGGGTAATTAAAGCTTTCATTATTGTGTTGCTTATCTCTCTGGAAGGAGAAACGTGAAAATCCCCAAACAAAGAAAAGCGTGTATAAGATGATTATGGTGCGGTCTAAGCGCAGAAATATCGAGAGAAAAAATGGTTCCTTGCACTTTCTTAAAGCAGGAGGAGTGTGTTTATGGAGTTTGTTGGAGGATTAGATCCCTGTTGGCTTAGTTTGGAGAAAGCAAAAACTTAGCAGTTTGGGTTTTAGCTGGACTTCCATCTCTAAACTCTGTGGGGTGAATTCAGTAAAAATGGTGTGGCCCTTTCGATTATTTTTCAGTTTAGCTCAATCAACTTGAAAACGTATACTTGCAAGTCACTTTAGATAAGTCACTTGCAAATCTGAGCCTGGAGCACAAAAGCAGTTAAAAAGCGGCATGGGTATATTTTTTAGCATTAGCCAACAATATATTGAATGGGTCAAAATGATCCATTTTTCTTTTATGTCAAAAATCATTAGGATATTGAATAAAGACCATGCTCCATGAAGATGCTTTGTAAGTTTTCTACAGTAAATGCATTAAAACGTAAATTTTGATTAGTAATATGCATTGCTAAGAACTTTATTCGGACAACTTTAAATGGGATTTGAACAATATTTAGGACACTCAAATGACCAATTTTCAAATAGTTGCAAACCAGACATCAGTAGAAATCCTATTCAGATCTTTTCAAAATAATGACCCATATAACTGGTTTTGTGGTTCAGGGTCACGTAAATACAGATGCATAGGTCCTCTCTTAGAATTCTAATGCCTACATCCTAAACGAATAGGAGTTCTATATACTTAGTAAACAACATCATCAGCGCGATGTTATCGAATCTCCCCCATGGCATTTTCAGGGTTAACAGACCAGAGTGGAAATTCCTTCTGGTAACACATTTCTTCAGGTTCATACAGAGAAAATAAAGAAGGCAGTGCTGAACAAAGACTTCCGGTCTGAATAAAGATCTGAGAGCAGCTGCAGGGAATTCAGTTCAGACAGGAAGTGCATCGAACGGCCAAGCAGAGGAAAACCTCTGACCCAAAGACCCGTCAACTGTCTGGGAGAACACAAGGATGGCTTGCAGGCGCAGACTCGGCCCGGGGTGTGCGCTTCGGTGTGTGTAGAAATGCTGCGAAAGCGAGAGTCCGTAATCACAATAACGTGTTTAACGTGTAAACTAGCGAGAGACGGATTATAGCTGTCCGTGGGAACTGCGAGGAGGCGACAATTCAACTGTTCACCTTTTTCTCTCCACATCCGTCCTCATAATGACCTGTCTATTCTTCCGCCGTCTTGCCTTACCTCAGGCACCTTGCCTCAGTTTCTTCATTGCATTTCCCAATTAGGCTTGTACTCATTGTTAGTTTATTAGCAATGGCAGGGGCTCCGCAAATGTGTTTGCTGATATTCACTTGTTAATGACCAAATTCAAACCCTATTGAACGGATACGCAGCTGTGAGAGGCCGCTAATAATAGCCTCTCTGAGACAAAAGATGAAGGAAATGGCATTACAGGGCGTAACAATAGAACTCCATTGGTACTCTAATGGCACGGCCTTTCATTTAGAAATTGTTTCCTTTTTAAATTCTTTGAGCTGCCTGCATGAATCCCAGCGCTCAACAGAGGCATTTCTGCAGGTCAGGAGCGTGCATGTTTTGCTCTGAAAGGTATTTTCACCTGGGGAAAGCCCTCCCTGCGCATTCGCTTGCGCATTAGTGTGGTTTTAACAAGGCAGCTACCGTTCATTAGGGCAGAGGTAAGGGGGAGGAAAAGTGAGAAGAACAAACAAGTCGAGGCATTTGTTCGTGGTGTAATCTACACATCAATTATCCTGCTGAGCTAATTAGCACCTAGCCGTACCCCAGGTACCTGCACTCTCGCAAGAAACGGCTTTCATGCCTGTGATCAAAAGAGAACAGCTCGGAGGGAAACGCTCGGAGAACTGAGCCAGCGAGGTGGACAGGACATCAAAACTTCTACTTTTACCCACTGTGCAACTCTCGGCGGCCCCTCCGTACACCTAAAGAGAACAGGGAATGCGCAATTATGTAAGGAACACACTTGCATTGTGGTGCACCCCTGGCTGAAAGACTGACGCTTTGATGCCACCTTATACAAAAAAAGAAAACGTTACACTTATTCATTAGGCAGACTCTGAGCATAGCGGATTACTGAAAAAGAAACAAATATAGGACAGCTATGCGATAAAATATTACATTTAGATATGAAGCAGCTACCCCGATATCACGATGCAGTGGGATCTGATTTCAAATTAATTCAATGCAATGGGGAAAAAATTCTGTTAAATGTACTATGTAATTAAATATAGTACAAATGTTTTGCATTTATTATACTGCATATACAATATAAAATGAATGAAAATATAATACTAATGCAAAATTATGCATTGCGATACAAATCTCACCTTGTTTCAGATGCATTTTTTTTTTTATTTAATGTAAAATCGTTGCATTGTTAACTTTTATGCAGATGCACCGATGCAAATCGGTCAATCTTACCATGCCTACTGAGTGAGATGAGCATGAGCTCACAGAATACGATTAATAATTTAAACGACAAGGTATTTTTGAAACATATGCACAGATGATATGTTTGTAATAACATGCATTTTGAAAAAAAACTAATTGTACTGTAATATGGTGATATAGGCGGTCTGAATGCATGTTGGATCACTCACATTTTACAAGTTCAACATTTACTTGATTCGATTGCAGCTTTACAAATACCTTTCAGACATGATCTCTTATGCAGTGTAGCTCATTGTCTCAACATTCAGCATATGAATATGAGCATCTTTGTCATGCTAACGGCCTCCGTTCTGCAGTAAAGGTGCAGCGTGCTGTTGTGTTTAAGCAGCCCAGCTGAAGATTAGGCTTAAGAGAGGCGCATTTAGCATAAGAAAGCTTGGCGGGGGGTCCGCCAGCGTGCCGCGGGGCTGTCTGTCTCAGGTCGTTATTTGGGTTGAGCGGGTCTTGTGTGACAGAGCATGGGGCGATCGCAGCATCCAGCTCTAATTAAACGCGTCGGTGTGTTTCTCAGGATGGCAGTGAAAAGGCAGGTGAGAGAACTCGAACGTCTCTCCGTGTGTTTGTGCCATGCTCTGAGACGATTACCGAGTCAAACTCGTTTCCAGAGCTAATCGGTGACTGGATATCACGTTTGTAAACCGGTCGGTTGAGTTAAACAGCTTGCTGCTGGTGTTCATCAGCGAGCAAGGGTTAATTGGGCTGTGTAACTGTGTCAGGTGCGTGTGGGGCATCGGTGGCCCTGCCGCGCTCTTGGGGGCCCCTGTTGTCACCAGGGCCTCATTTGCTGATTGGAGAACGGAGGTAACAGGATGAAAAGAGGCTGTTTCCTGCAGCTTGTTTGATACCTGGTGGGGAGCTTTTCAGGTGACAAAGACCTCGAACGGTGGGGGGGGAACAGATGTGTTCTACCCTCTCATTAGCATCTGAATGAGCAGCTCAGATTGGGCTGGCCGGGGGGCTCTACCTCTCACCTGGATAGTCCTGCTCTGATCTTTATACCATCTGAGGACCTCTTCCCCCCCGTCCCCTCTCTCCGTCTGACCCCCAGCTGGGCGCTGGCAGAGTTTTATGACAGTAATCGACCTGAGCACAGATGCTTTTCCCAAAACCTGCCCTCGCACGGATTTTACTCTCTCATTGTGCCCGAAATGCATCAGAAAATTCAGCCCCACAATGAATGCGACCCCCCCCGTGACCCCCTCGCCGGGGCCTGGAAGACGTCCAAGAGGCTGTTTTCACCCCTCCCCTGCCCTGTGCGCTTTATTATTTTATTAATTTTCCATTCATGCGGACAGAAAGGCCTCCGTATTTTACAGCATCAGGTTGATAAATGGCGTTTCCTTTTCTTCGCTTCTGACAGACCCAGCGAAAAAACAAAAAGCCTCTGTTGCTCTTTCTTTGCTCGTGAGATATGTTTCCATATAAATCGTGTCACCCAAACAGACTCAAATGAACGAGGATTGCAACATTTGATCATGGGAGAATTTGTAATGAGATCTCTGCGAACTCAGGGCACGGTTTGCTAGTGAACAATACATGTATTTCAAATGATTTTTCATATTTAAATAGTATACTAAACTGGTATACTTCAAGTCTGCTAAACTGGAACTGCTAATTTTGTCCTTAATGTGCTTTAATTGTGCTGAAGTCCATTTAAAGACGTACTTAGTGTAAGTGGAACTATTGCAAGGTACTCTTTAAATATTTTTATATTTAAAGACCGATGTTATTTAAAGGTCGTACAACAAAACACATTCTTAGGCTTATGATCTGGCATTGCTGATTTTTTCCCAGTGCATGGGAAACCGTTTTTAGGGATGGCTTGGTGTGTGTTCTTCTTGTATATGTCAACACAACGGTCTCATTTCAGTGTGTGTTTGATTTGTAGAAAGTCATGCTGATCTTCAGGTGGGACTCTGTCGGACAGAGATAAAGGTTTTCCTTCTAAGGGCTGGACTGCGAGCCAAGAATGCAGTGCAACCTTGAGTGGCTCAAAACGCCGTTCTCAGCTTGTACTTATCTCGGTGTCCAAGTGATAGTTTAGCGCTGATTTAGGACAATATATATGTACCGAACACAGGTTGAAGTGCTACTACCGTGGTGTAAAGACTCACTCTATTTGCTTTGCCTAACAGACGTTCCTGCTCTTATTGTGAATGATTCATCAGCGCAAATTATTCCAAAGAAAAGAAAACACACCTTACCTTTGTCTGCCATGTGCTCATTCTTTATTTATATCAAAGCAAATCACAGTCAAATGATCCCGTTACAGAGTATAATTACATCTCAGATTGTGTTTAGCCATTATTACTCCAAACACACAGTAATCTGCTCCGACGGAGCTATATGCTAGAGCAGCGCTCCTATTAATCTTGCACAAGACGAAATACGTTCACAAAAACAGATTGGGGAAATACTCCATACAATATGTATTGATGTTTTAATCAGCTGTGGCAAAATTAATTTCGCCGTGATTGCTTACATTTAAATTTGCATGTACTTAGCGCAAGTTATTTATTTTTATAGATTCCTGTATGACCGTACAGGCCTTTATCTGCTGTGTGTAGTTTGTTTGTTGTTTTTTTCCCTGAGAGGTGCAGTGTGGATGTGATCCTGAACAGTCAGGGTCACAGATCCTAACATTCACAACACAGCTGAACTGAGAGTAGGCTCAGTGAAAGTGTGTGAGCGATGATCAAATGCTTCACCCTTATTAAATAGCCTGTCTGTCTGATAACACTGCTCTGTGACAGCCACAACCCCACAACACTACATACTGCGTCCGTCAGCGCATTCCTCTACCTGCCCATGTGTGAGAGAGAGAGAGAGAGAGAGAGAGAGAGAGAGATAGGAGCAGGGGGCAGGGAAGGAGGCTGGAGTGTCTTTGTGTCTGTCTGCTGTACGAGAGTGTTTGGGTGGGGAGGGCAGAGAGGCGTTTACCCCTGGAAGAGACCTCGAGTATTCCACTGAGAGAAGATCAACTGCATTAACAGACCTTATTACATGGCTCTCTGGGATACTCGTTTGTGATTGGTCAATAGTGGCATTGCGCATTGTATCAAGCGATTTCCATAATAACCTGTTCAGACAGTTTGTGAATCAGTTCGTAAATGATTTACTGATTCGTTTTAATCACTTTGCTTTTTTTTTATTATTAGTTATATTCATGGTGAATTTGTGTTAAAATTGAATTTTAGCTTTTGTTTTGTTTTGTTTTTAAACATGCCAGTCAATTTTGTTTTATATAAACTGAACATTTAAAAAAACACTGCAAACAACGTTACATTTGAATGTTCTGAAACAAAAGTAACATATAAAAAAAGGCCAAAAACCTAAAATGCATCAGAAATAAAACTATTAAGGAACTAATAACTATGAGCGAATGTCGTATTAATGTTACGAGAAGAAAGTTTGTTCATGACTTTGGCTGACAAATTTGCCAAAACATTTCTTTGTAGCTGTGATGTTATCCCTGCTGGGATTGTTTAACAGTATGTAATGAAATAAATAGCTGATATGCTAGTTACCTCTATAAAGTTTACTGAGCTACTTCTAAAAGCGCTGCGGTTCAACGACGAGACCCAGAAACCACAGGTTCATGTACAATCTCTGCCGATAACTCGAGACACTTGGATTGGATTCTTGCCGCATCAGAAGTCTAGAAGTGTGTTTTTCAGGTAAACACCAGTGAAAGGCTCCTGTGTCTGTGTGTGTGTGTACTTGAATGAATGTTTTAACAGCGCTCAGAGATCAGCTGCAGTCAAATACGCACTAAAGCGATCACAGCTGAGGACTTTTTGGAGTTGCATCAATATTTGATGAGCAACCTGGTTGAAAAGAGTCGAGGAGCATTTCCACGTTCCCTCATCCTGTTCATTCACGTAAACGGCCCCATCTGAACATATTTAGGTGGGAAGACAGCAACAACCCCGAGAGCAGGTGTCGTTCTGTTCCTCTTTTATATTTATACACGTTTATGGAAAATATAAAGCGGCGAGAGAAAAGTGAAGCGTGCTGAACGTTCGCCTCATTCACCGCCGAAACGACCGCCACATAAAAGGCCCTTTCAGACGAGAGAAAATAAGAAATTGTGCGTCTTTGTGCGAGAGAAGTGGCGGTGTGCCGGGACTGGGGCAGAAAGCGTTTTATCCCGCTAAAGGTTTTGTGTGTATTTGGTTAGTTACGGCAATTACGGTCACTAACTGACAGCCAAACGCATGCGGGAGAGCGAACGGGCTGCCTCTGCGCGCAACACTCACTGTCGAACATCTGCTGAGAGATTTGCATATTAATTAACCCATATTAACTCTAATTATTCTGGGAAATTATCAAATAAATTAAATTTTCTAATTTTAACCTTTCCTTTGCTTGACGGATGTGAGAGCCGGAGATACCCCTGTTACCCCGCGCTCACCTGCACAGATGCCCCCGTCTCTCCTCTCTCTTTTCCTTCGAGACATGAAGGAGCTTTTTCTTCTGATTTTTTTCTTTTTTCTATTTTTTTTTTGCAAGGAGTTCAGATTCGGGTTTGGCCTGACAAAAGATTTCCATCCACTGCCACACAAACATGATAACAGATACTTTTTGGAAATCTGTCAGCATTTTTTTAAATATATTTTTAACATAATAAACTTTAATGCTTTTCACAATACACATTGTTTCAAAGCAGCACTACAGAAACAATTGAGTGAATACATTTGCAAAAGTGACAAAATAAATATATATATATAATTTATATTTCTTATTTTAAATGAAGTTGTTATTTAATACAAACATGTATTTACCATATGACTTTTCCCTCAATGTATGTTTTAATAATAGCGTATAATGTTAAATTTAAGTTTGGGTTAGGGATGTAGAATAAGGCGTTAATGTGTGCTTAATTAATACTAATAAATTGCTAATATTCTAGTAATATGCATGCTAATAAGCAACTAGTTAAGAGACCCTAAAATAAAGTGTTACCATCAATTTTCACATTGTTTCAAAGAAGCTTCACATAAAAATGTCTTCATGCCTTGTTGCATTTATCAGATTAAAGCTGGACAATAATATACGTACTATACATTTTGCAGAGATATGAACAATGAGAGATTTGCTGTGGAAATAGTGCATGTGTGTATAAAGTTGGACACATGCGTCCAACAACAGCTGAGTGAAGATTTAGTTATATTTTGCAGTACGGTATGCCATAAAAGTGTTTGATGCATAACATTTTTTTTAAAAAGCATGAAAGCATGTTCATGCTATTTTTGAGATGCACTGATGGGTCTTCGGTCAGTGTTGGCCGAATCTCTCTCACGTTGGCTCTGGGTCTGCTGTATTGTTGCCCTGTGCACACAGATTTTCTTGCGTCATTTATCCCGGGGTGGGCGAGAGATCTTTTGTGTGCATGTGTTTCTGGTTGGCTCGTGGATGGAGAGGGGGGGCGACCCGAGCAGCGCAGATGGTGGAGACGAGCGGGCCGGGCCGGGCCGGTCCGAGCTGAGCAGCTAAACTTTTCCAGCCTGTTGCTTTGGCCCTGCAAAATAAATGGGACTTTAATTCACTTAGAGTCTGGCTACTGTGGCCACCTCACGGAAGAAATTATTGAACATATCCACCCCCTTCCTGAAACACACCCGCTCGGGCCGTCCTGGATCCGCACATAGACACAGGAGTTGTTTTACACATCGCTGAGTTTCTCCATTCACTGGCCTCTCAAAGCTGCTTCACTCTTTCACTCGTCTTTTGTTCGCTCTCGGCTGCTGCCCTTCTGTCCCTTTCTCTTCACCACACCACCCCCTTTCGTCTTTCGCTCCCTTTCTTTCACTCTTTATTTTTTTTTCTTGAGGCGTTGCATGGCTTCTCAAAAACCCCCATATCAGTCTGGAAGAGCTTCATATGAAAACAGTTTATGGACACACAAGCAAACAACTTGCAAGCTTGCAAAAATAAAAGAAAGGGTTGTTGTTTTAATAAGCATTATAGTCACAAATCATGCTTCTCCTGAGAAAACTCTTGTCATCTCACACCTGTCTACTCTTTAAAATGATTTTAACTGCTCTCTGAATTCACTTTGAATCTGTTTTATGTGAAACATTTGCATTTTAATATTAGGTATGGAAGAGACTAAGTTGAGATGCATGACTGAGATCTCGTCTTGTGAGCCTTTGAGCAATAAAATGGTCCTTTGGGGTTGCATAAGAAGAGTTCCTATTGACCAGGTTAGCAAACTAACACAATAAAAACATGATAACATAATAAAAAAACTACATCTGCTTTTGCAAATAAATTATTCATACACTACCAGTAGAATTAATAATTAATAAAAAAGTATAATAATAATAATATTAATTATCATTATTTAAATTAATAAATATATGTTGCAAATTGCTTCCTGGTGAAAAAAAAGAGTTCTTGTTAAGATAAAAATATTTATTTATAAATGAGTTAAATATTTAAATAAATGGGGTACGATAAGTTCCCATTAGTATGTGTTCACTGAAGAGCAGTGCATTTGTTACAGTAGTTATTTATCCTTGTTATCATTAGATAAAATGGCAACTGTTCATTGTTCATTCATGTACTGTAGCTCAAGTCCAGTAATTAAAGTTAAGAGATATGAATTGTAATTAACATTAACTAATTACCTAAAGAGTATTTTCCGTTGTTAGTTTACATAAACTAATGTGTTTGACTAATGTTAAATGTCAGATTGTCAAATTGTAGCCAAAAACATTACACATATAGATGATCTGAAGTGAAAGGGAAATATGAGCGTTTATACGTGTTGTCGGAGCTGAAGCAGTCATGCCGGAGGTTTTCAGGTGATCTGCATGTGTGAGGCAGCATGTGGAGGGCCGGTTATCTTCAGCACGGTTGATGTCTCCTCCCATTAGCCCTGACGACTCGAGCGCAGTGTGTAGGTTTACCTGCGGGGGTCTGTCACCTCCACACACACACACACACATGCAGCGTCAGGGCCACAGGCTCATCTCAGGGCTCCTCTACCGTCTGACCGCTGAGAGGCCCTCAGGTTGGGCTCGGGCTGCAGCGAGAGAAGGCCACCCTGGAGCATGCACTTTGGGAATTTCAGAGGCACTAGACTCCTCAGACTCGTGTGGATTACTGGATTCAGAGAGGAGAAGAAAGCAGGAAAAGCTTTGTTTTTCTCTGGCTCGATGCCTCTCTGCAGTTGACTTGAGACACATTGGATTTGAAACAGATTTTGCTGACGATGAACTGGAGCTCTAAAGAAAAGGACAGCACTTGTGGTTTGATGAGCAGAGTTTTATGACACATTTCCTTTTGAAACAGGAAGTTGAGGTGAGGGATATAAAAATGCTCTTTTTATTTGCATAACTGATGTTTCATTAACGCCGAATGCTGTTGGGTGTTACACCATATACACCATATGAGTTTTGCTAGTATTTTTATATCATTATTTTACTTTAGTTAACATCTGATTTCAGCTGTGCAGAAGAGACTCCTTTATATGAGCTTTTTTTTGTTAACAGTCATAGAGAGTGCAGACAGTTTGTCACACTTCCAACGTCTTTGAATAAGTTCCTCGGGTTTGTAGTCGTCTAAGTGTGTGTTTGCGTGGAGAAAGCGACCATCGGAATCAATACCATCTCGCACGGCCCTGCGATTATCAGCCGCAGAAATGACAGGCCTGTCTGCGAGCGGCGCGTAGGTTAAGCCCAACATTAACGGTGACTGGGGCAATTAGGAATGTCATTTTAATTATCTGTGGCTTCGGAGTGAGAGATGTTCCTTTTATTTGTTTGAAATCAAAAGCAGAGGAGCAGGTAGCATCAGCGCCAGAATGGCAGCCGTAATCGCCTTTGTTCCCTTTGACACTCGCAGAAGACGCCGACGAATAGAGAGTGTCATCAGAGGAGAACTTAGCCGGCAAGTAAACATTATCGTTTCTTTGTGTCTGCACTCTGGAAACACAAAAGACTGATTAGAGATGAGGTGAGGAATCACTGTAATGGCTGCCGTGACATTAGCAGGTTGGAATTATTGTGTTGAAGAGCACAATACCGGCGTGTGATAGGCTGTCTGTCAGCCAAACAATGCTCTCGCTCCAGAGTTTTTACTCCATCTGAAGTTCCACCCAACCCATCATTATTTATCGGCCTTTTCAAGTCTTCCAGCAGCGAGTACAAAGTTGATGGATTTTGTTTTTAACTTCTCAAGATGTCATTTCTACTTTGTGGAAGCGCTGTCTCTCTCTCTCTCTCTCTCTCTTTCTGTCTCTCTCCTTCTGTCTCTCTTCTCAGCCATTTTTTGTAACCTGTTCATGAACGCATGCTCGCTCATTATGAGCACTTCTTTTAACGTCCAGATGTCTCCTCTGATGTGATGGCCAGAAAGTATTTAAATGTATACCACCGTTCAAAAGTTTGGTGTTGGTGAAGATGTTTTTGAAAGAAGTCTCTTCTAGCTGCATTTGCTTGATCAAAATCCAGTCAAAATTGGAAAATGTTACTTAAATGTAAAAAATATTTTAAAACATAATTTATTTATGTGACCGAATCTGAATTTAAACAATAGATTCCATTCTAATACAGTATGCTGAATATCTGCTCAAGACACATTTCAGATTTTTATTAGTGTTGAAAACACAGTTGAATATAAAGTTCAAAATTACTTAAATTTTTAAATCACTTCAATCAATTTAATGTGTCCTTTTAAATAGGGGCGTGGGTAAAGTGGCTGATACGAAGCCCATGTTATCGCACCAGAACCGACTTTTCTGCGGTCAGACTCATGGAAGTGTTCCAGCACCGGCAGCCCGTCTAGAAATATTGTGTCCGGTCAATGGGCGCGTGAAGGGTGTTTTGAATGTAAATGTGTTGAAGGTATATCTGGACCACACATCAAGCCTGAATGTCTCACTTATTCTTTTCTATTCTTATGTCCTCCCTCCCTCTTTCTCTGTCTTTTTTCTTGGGTTCTTTCTCTCACAGAGAGCATTACTCAGTCTGAACTTGCCTAAACCCTTGTGGTCACACCTCTTGAAAAGGTTTTGTTTCCCCTGTCAATTGGTATTCAGCCCAGGTCACATACGCACACACATACACCGTTTTCATTTTAATTTGCACCTGTTGTGCAGTTGTTCGGGAGGCAAGTGCAGACCAGTGGATTAGCCAAAGATCATGTTAGGAACAGATATGCCTAGTGTAATCTTTTTGTCCACAGGGGAATGTTAAGATAGACTGTGCGTTGTGTGTGTGTGTGTGTGTACTGGCATATTCTTGCTTACCAAAGCTAAACAATGCACGGATGAAACTAAATATAATTCTACATGGAAGGTCTTCCTTTATTAACTCATGCCAGAGGAGTTTAACGCTCATTCATAGAGTCACGTGCATGCACAAGCTCAGTGATAACTTTATAATCTGTAATATTGATCATCTGTTTGTATATGTGTTTTTTGACAGTGTTGGAATATGAGAACGTTATGGAAACCGGCTCAGAGACGGAAGAAGAGGACAGGCTTCTGGTGTCGGAGGAGGACGGCTTGCTCAATGGGGCGGGGAGTCCAGTGAGCCTCGTCAATCATGAGTCTGTGGCTCCGCCCTCTCCGACCCTGAGTCACACACTGCTGAGGAAGACTGTGGATGATGAAGATGATATGAAGGACAGTGGAATAGAGAACGTCTGGCACGAAAACGACTTGCTGAGTGCGTCAGTCGATGGTACCGGTGAGTTACTTCCATATGACCTATCCATCTTCTCTTAGACATGTCCCCCTCCTCCTTTGTCATGCATATCTTCTGTTAGACACACTCTCTCTTCTCTTAGACACACCCATCTTAACTCTTAGACATGCCCCCTCCTCTCTTAGCCATGCATATCTTTACTTAGACACACCCATCCTTCTCCTAGACACACCCTCTGTCCTTTTAGACCCACCTCTCCTCTCGAAGCCACATCCAACTTCTTGTAGACACACACCCTTTCATCTTAGACATCCACATCTTCTCGTAGACACACCCTTTTTTCTCTTAGAAACACCTGCTCTCATTTTAGACACACCCCTCATCTATTAGTCACTCACACCTTCTCTTAGGCACACCCTTTCTCCTCCTAGACACACCCCTCATCACTTAGTCAGCCACACCTTATCTTAGACACACCCACTTTCATTTTAGACACACCCACCTTATCTTAAACACCCCCCTCTTCTCTTTTGATCACCTTCTCTTAGACACCCCCCTCATATCATAGACACGCCCACCACCCATTAGGCGCACCTATTCTTTATCGGCCGCGCCTCTCTCCTCTGTATGTTGTCCCTGATATTTCGCTCTCGCTTCCAGTACGACTACAGCAGAACGCTTCTCTTTAATTATCGCATGAGACCCGTTTCTGCCTGTAATCGTCGGAGGCTCTTTCGGCCCGGTTTGCAGAGCATGATTGGTAATTGCAGTAATAGCAGAGCGTCGCATGTCCGTGTAAACGTGGCTCCCGCTTTCCTCCTGCAAGCATCATTGGTGCGGGAGGCGCAGTCAGAGACGCAGAGAGATAAATACTCTTAATGAGGGAGAGAGGTAATCATTAAGGGAGGCCAGGCTGCTGCTCAAGTCATTAAGAATCTTAAATGAAATTTTTATTTTTATGATAGCCATTTACATGTGTAATAAGAGTCAATGATTCTTAGAAGCGTATGACAGAAACATAGGAGTGTGAGAGCCCATGGAAGACAGACCATCTAAATGAGCACTTCTTCGCTATTCATTTCTGCTAATGAACTAGCTGTGCACAGAGCCGAGAGAAAGAGGGGGCGTTCGCTAGTCTAAAAATTTAATACGCCCCAAAAAAAAGCTGAGATAGTGGCATTAGGAATACTATGAAGTCTGATTTTCCTTCAGGAGAGCAGCCGGCTTCATTATTTACAGCGGTTCGGAGAATCCAAGCGTTTTCGGCTGTCTTTAGTCCAGGACTTCTCTCATGTCTGTGAACTAATGACCCCTTCCATGACCCCAACAGTTTGAGATGCCATAGAGTACCACAGAAATGGGAATCATGGCCAGCCACTTTATAAACCCACTTCCACTGCTACATATGAGAGTAGAATAACACTGAATGTGGTCTTACGATGTGGGTAAATATTACTGCTATGGTATTTTTTTATGTGTGTGCTTATTTAAAGATCACAATTTTACTCTCAGCAAAAAAATCTTTTTATGGTTTTTGTTGTTTTAGTACTTAACCTAAAATGAGAAATGCCGTGAAAAAATGCACCATGATGGTTTTTTAACAATTATTTTATTTTAGATGGCTTTTTACTTATTTTTCGTTAACGATGATAAACCTGCCCCACTCTAAACCAACTACAGTATTGTGTTTGCAATTACAGTTCTTGTATATATATTTGAGCATGATGTAAACAAGTTTTAAAGTGTGCGTTGATAGCCAGTGATATATTTGTTGTTATTATGTTCAACATGATGCCACAAATGCTGTTGATAGAGCTTAACTCATATTGAACCCGGAACATTCCTTTAATTTGATAAACCCTCTTGGAGCCGGAATGTCTGTGATTCCGCTGTGTTGCAATTCCATGATGTGTGTGTGTGTGTGTGTTGTGATAAAACCACGGCCATGTTTCTGTGCTGCTGGGGTGACGTTCATTAGCTCCAGAGGAAGACGCCAAAGTCTCTCGCTCTCTTTTTTCTCTCTTTTGTGCGCTCTTTCCAAACTTGTGGGCACTTTCCTTCTGCGTCTCTGTGTTTTTTCTCGCGTTTGGTGCCGGAGAGTCTGCACTGGTACCTCAGCACATAGCTCTGTCCTGAGATAAGCCCAGCACACTCTCCCTCGCTCTTTTCTTGTCTGCTTTCTCCGGTCAGTCAGATTGCTGCGTTGGTGTCGTCCTTGACTTGCTCACATCTCCCATAATGCCCTTCACTAGTGTGTGACATTGTTATCACAGTCTTTAAATAAATCACCTGCGTTCCTCCCTGCCCTTGTCTTTCTGTTTTTTTTTCAATCTCCTCTTGCAATTCGGATCTTTCCGAGGACCTCAGAGAGTCAGGAGGTTCATACGGGAGCCGTATGTTTTCTCAGAGCATGCTAACGACCCATACAGACGTGAATGTTTTGAGAGTAAACCGAATGGATGGATTCAACACTGGTTTCCTTCAGAGGCCTGTTTACTCACCCACCACCTCCGAACTGATTTATCAGCCTGAAACGAGAGCACAACTCCCTTGGCTCTCCAAACTGAGGAGGACTAGCTCACCTCCTACTGGAATATTTGCCCCCTGTCCCCCTGAAACACCGATAGTAAAACAGGGAGAGAAAAGAAGAATCCAAACTGTGGGTTCCAGTAAAAGTGAAAAAAAGAAAAAAATCAGAATCAGAAGAAATAATAATAAGAATAATTGAAAAATAATACTATAGTCTAATATATTACTATAATTATGTATTGGTATTATTATATTTATTATTGTAGAATCATTTTCATTTGTTATTTTAAATATATTTCTTTAAAAAAATATTGTAATATAGTTCCACTACATTTGTTTAATATATATATATTGTTGGAATAAATTGCAATATATAAATTATAAATGGTGTTTGTTTTACGCCTTTTTTTTTTTTTTATAGAAGTGCATTTATATTTATAGTACAGTACATATACTTATGTTAAAAAGTGTATTTTGGCATTTGCTGTGTAGACAGGAATCACCACAGAAAAGGTGATAAAATTTGATTGTATAAATCAATTGTCCTCAGGTCCCTCGCACTAGCAGGTGAACCCCTGATAACTGAACTGGGAATGATGATGTTTAATGCAGAGTTGATGTGTTTCTCATGATGTCAGTGGTTTAATTAGAGTCCGTGTGTTTGGTTTGTGTGCCAGAGACACGGAGCAGCTGCGGATCGGTGCACTGGAGATCAGACTCATCTTCTCTCTCTCTCTCTCTCTCTGTCTCTCTATCTGTCTCTCTCTCGCTCTGTTTGCTTGTTCAGGTGGATGGAACATTCTTGAGCTGATCTCTGAGTTTGCTCTCTCTTGTTTCCCAGTGCGCTCTGCTCCGTGTGTTCGCGTGATTGTTGTCAGTGTAAATAAGTGGGTCATTTTGAGTCCTGCATGAGACGCAGAACAAGATGTTTTCTGTCCAGATGCAGTGTGTCAGTGAGCTAATAGACTCTCCTCTGCTGTCTGTCTCTCTTTTACAGATGAGCTGAAGGGAGACTATGACACCATGGGGCCCGATGCCGCTTTAGAGCCGCTTGGGAACGGTACAGGTGAGTCATGTGACCATGTCGATCTGCTGTATTAATACAGAGTGCATTAGCCTTATATTTTATAAGGCATTATAAGGTTTTATTTGAAAGTAAAAGAAAACCAGACAAAAAGACAAGATAACGATAAACTATTAAGCATTACAGACAGAATTAAAAACCATTGATTCATTTAAAACTATTCATAAAGTTGATTGAATCTATAGAAAGAATATATTTTAAGATAATTGCAAAAGTATTTTGAGAGACTCAATCACATCATTCACAGTGCTTCTTGGGCATGGTGCACTTTTCTCGCTGAAGCTCTCTGATTGGTGGACTGGTTGTACAGCATTGTGGGTAATGTAGTCTTTGTCAGTGTTGGGGAAAACGCATTACAAGTAGCTCATGTTATGTAATAATATTACTTTTTCCAAGTAACTAGTAAAGTAACGCATTACTTTTTTTCAACGCCAGTTACTTTGTTTTTGTATTTATTTACTGACAAGTCCTAATAGATTAGTCTTTATTGTGCTATTAAACATGGTAAAATAAATAAAAGTTGAATCAATATGAACAAATTGATTCAATGCAAGCATTTGTGATCCTGGACCATAAGAGCATATGATCTTTTTTGAGATTTGTACATCATCTGAAAGCTGAAAAGATGAAAGCAGATTCGGAAAGAAAGGATAGGACAATCTTTGGCCGAGATATGAAATCTGAGAGTGCAAAAAATCGCTTTTAAACATGGCCAAATGAAGTTCTTAGCAATGCATATTACTAACATTTTAATACATTTATGATAGAAAATTTGCTTACTATCGTAATGATTTTTGGCATGGAAGAGAAATTGATCATTTTGACCCATGCAGTATATTTTTGGCTATTGCCACAAATAAAATACGACAGTGGTCCGGGGTCATATATAATTGAATCACAACCACAGAGCTCACAGCAGGTCTGTCTTTAAAGGTTTATCAGTTATTGTTAAGAACATTTCCCTGTGGAGAAAATGCATGGGGATTAGCATGTCTGTGATGCAGCATTTCATGCAAACCTAAACGTCTAACTTTAAAATAGTCCCACCGCTGAAGTTTAGCAGCAGAAACACATTGGCGTTGTTCATCTGAATTCACAATCATCCGTGTAATTCCTGCTCTGTGCTTGACATCACACAAACACACACACACTAGGGTTTGTTTTATGAGAAACACCAGTAGGCCGTGTTTGAGCTGTCATTGCTGATGTAGTTCAGGAGGAAGGATGTGTAGTTTTAATAAAGCTTTCTAATGTTAGACTCGCACTCCAGAGATAAATGTCTCGGCGGCGTGGCCCACGATCGTCCTCTGCAGGGAGGGCCGTTCTCAGCTCGAGCATCGGGAGTGGAAGAAAAAACATCAGGACATCGACTTTAGAGCACTTTCTTCTGCGAGCGAGAACTTCCCCAAATCACATTTTAGGCCAAAATCTAATTTGTGCGCAAACTCGATTTGTTTAGATCATGTAAGCCGCAAAACCCACAGCAGCGAGGAGCTAAACGTGTTCATTTGTCGGGCTCACGCGTGTTCATGTGAATGATAGTGAGGCAGGTCTAGTAATGAGAGAGGAGGGAAATCATTTGCTCTGTTAAATAACGTTAAAGGGCTGCCGGCTCTGACATTTTCAAGACATTTTTGACAGCGACACAGCCCAGCGGCTCGACCTTTGCACAAATGAGACGATAAAATGTTTACTGTCAGACAAACCTCAGTGCAGAGTTTGTTCCTTACACAAGCTCATCCTAATTAAAAGGTAGCTGATAAAACTCGAGCCGAACATGCCTTGTCTCTCTGCTGTAATATTTAACTTGTCTGACGAACGGATGAGAGCTATTTATTCTCCGTTAGATAATATTCTGTTACATAATAACGTAAAACACCTTCGGTTTTTTTGGTCTTTGTGTCTGTTTTGTGCATACACTAATTTTCCATCTGAGCACCTTTTTTTTTTCACAGCTCAATACTGATGTTTCTTCTGTTTCTCAGATGTTTCTCCTAAGATTTGCAAATGAGTAAAAGTATAGAGCTTTAATGTGGAGCAGCTCAAATTATTTGATGACTGTGATATTTTGGCAAATCCAAGGACATTGTTGAGATCTCTTCTGAACCTTTAGATTCAAAGTATTTTTTTTTTTTTTTCAGGAGAATCTTATTCAAAACTTTTTTTATTTTTTAATCTCACTGCCGTCTTTGTGAAACATTAAAGATTTAAAAGACATTTGATTTGTGATCATAAAAAAGACACATAGCCTCAGCCCCGTTGGCAAAATCCTCTCATTTTAATGTAATTATCAGAATCCACCTAGTTAGGAGTTTGATTAGAGATCTAGGAGGTGATGTTGGGATTGCAGCATTTGTTTCTTCTCCTTGTCTGACTAATACATTTAAAAGTAGAAGAAAGGGTTTATCGTTAAAAGCTTTTCCACAATTCCAATGGTTCTCCTGTTAGATTAACTCATATTTCTTATTTTAGTGGCCATTAGGTGGCTAGATAAGGCAGTAATTTAGACGTATCCCTCCCAGAACGTTTCTCTAATGTTGCTGCGTTCTTTTTATCACAGCCTCTGCCGCGTGTTTCCGTCACCTTCCAGTGCACCATATTTTTCACATGCAAGGTTTTATTTAAACAGCGCTTCTCTCTCTGTGTGTGTTTCCAGTAAAGAGCGTTCACTGCGCCACAGAGTTTGAGGATTTCTTTGGGAAGCGTAAACTGGTGGACAGTGAAAGTCATGTGGTCAGCATTGCCGAATACCTCCAGAGAGGAGACACAGCCATCATCTACCCCGAGGCACCGGAGGAGCTCTCCCGCTCCCGCCTCGCCACGCCCGAAGCCAACGGACATGAGGAGAACGGTGAGAATGTCGGGGCAGCTGTTGCCGCCGTCTGATTGGCTGCATGCCGGAGTGTTTACCTTTAGAGCGAGGTGCAGCTGTCCGAGTGGTGAAATCATAAACCCTAAATTTCCCGTCCCGAGGGGGGCAGCCAGGGCGCGTTACGCTGCATACCTCTCTTATGAAGAACGTGTGAAAAATTAGATGTGCGAGCCACCAGAAGTGATTACAACAGAAAGAACACAACTGGCCCCTGAACGCCATCAGCAGTCACTCCGTGTTCAGGTCTACTCAACTGCTTTTAGCCGGTTAGGGTTAGTAGCACTTTATTCCGACGCAATCCAAAGAAGCCAAGGCCAATTCTGTGGCTTCCAGACACCCATTTCATTTTGGACACCAAGTGGCGACCCATATACAAAACCATAATGTTACCATAAGCAGCACAGAACCAACACAAATACAGTTTTAACATAGCAATATTTGGTAACACCTAACATCAGAAATAGCGATAACCAAATATTTGCACATTTCTTGCAATACATTGTTTAGTGCATTATACAGGTATATATATAAAAAAAAAAAAAAATAGGTAAGAATTATAATATATCATGTAAAACGTTATGACGTGCTTTATAAGGCATGACTGATGTTTAAAAAAGCTTTTATGATAAATGATTAACCGTGATTAATCGCATACAAAATAAAGGTTTTTCTGTACATGACGTGTGTGTACTGTGTGTATTAATATATATATATATATATATATATATATATATATATATACACGTGCAGTATACATGTTGAAAATATTTACATTTATACATTT
>JAUYWG010016603.1:0-27656 GCA_034779775.1 Enteromius afrohamiltoni
GTGTATTTGACCCTCGCCTGTACGACTATTCTAATAAATTGTTTGCACATGGATCCACAAGACTTCCGCGATTCGTCTCACACATACTGTTCAATGCTTTTTCTTTGATTTGTTTAAAAGCCTAATCTAGGACAGAGGCTGCAAATTAGCTATTAGTTAAAAGCATCTGCTGCATCACATTTATTGTAGCAATGTTATTCTATATTATGTCTGTCAACTAAACATAAATAAGCAAAAACTTAAGAGCCACCTGCTGTTATTATTTTATTATTTATATAAAAGGCTTGTGCTTCTCATAGATCATTTGCACTCACTCAGATTGAAATGAAGGGTGAGTATATCAATCAAAAGGCCAATAGTTCAGCACACAACACTAGACCTTTGTTTGTTATGCAGTGGAGAGCTTTCAGATTTCTTTGATCTCTCAAATAAATCAGTTGTAGCCCCTTTCAAGCACACACTCAATGCTCAGGAGTGTGTTTATGCTTTTATGTTTCTGTATTCCCTCGGCATCACAGGCCGTTATTTGTCCTCCCCTGGTGAATCTTTGGAGGCTTGGTCCTGTCAGGAAGCGTGTTGGGCAGACTGCAGCAGACGGGATAAGTGGTCGGTCAGCAAAGCAGCACTCCTGCCGGATCCATTGGGACAGACTGCTGAAAGGCGATGGGTCAGTGTTTGCTTCTTTACCTGCAATCTGCCTTCTCCACCTTAAGAGGCTACAAAAGTAGGTCACTAGAAATATAAACTGTTATAATTAAAACTCAACCTGCACCAACAGGACTCACTCATGACTGTCACATGATCAGAAACCACTTACTATTCTGTAATTGAAAGAATGTCAGGAAAAACAAAAGTAGGCTATGTGGGATATCCAAAAAATTGCTTAAATTTTAGACACAATATTGGCAGTTAATTTGCATATTTTTGCTCCACCAACAATAGTGTAATACTGTAAATCCAAATCCAAAGTAAATTCACAACACAACTCTTGTTTTCAATGTTTAACAATAAACCAGTCAATGACACTCCCTTGTTTTGTTCCTGTATGAATCAATGTTTTTGAACGAATTGAGTCAATCAATGACTTACTTCTTTCCTCAATGAATCAGATGAACAAATCAATGATTTTATGCAAATCGATCACAACAACATTCACTATTTTATATGAATGCTTTAAAGATTTATTTAAGTTGATCCACTGATGTCACATGGACTGGCTTACTGGTGTTTTTACTACCTTTCTGGATCTGGGATCATTGCAGTTGTGTTGCTGTCTATGGAGAGTCGGATGGCTCTCTGATTTAATCAAAAATATCTTAATTTGTGTCCTTAAGATGAACAAAGGTCTTACAGTTTGAAATGAAAGAATTCATTTTCTATAAGGTTTTTTGATAGACATGCTTAAAACTAGTATACCACTAGTTTTAACACACTCACACACACAAAACCTGACATGTTTACCTAAACCTTCATAACTGTTCTAAAAAAAAATAAGATGGTGTAAGGTAATATATGCCATATTTACCTGATTTAAGAGTTTGACACTCCACCAGGGAGATTCTGTGGCAGATTTATGCTAAGAGCGAGTTTATTTGCAAACTCTTTATTAGTCCAAAGTAGAGCATCCATATAATTACAAACCTCGTCCATGTCTCATAACGAGGCCTGTCATCGATATTTATTTGGAGAAAAATGGAGTCCTACTTTATATGCTAAACATGGAGTTGCAATGAGTTTGCACATTCTCTGAGCTGGAGACACTAATGGCTTGCTGTAGTCTAATGAATGATACATTGAACCATGGCACAACCTCGGAGACAGGGAAAGAGACACGCACAGAGAAAGAGGGAAATAATCAGGGGAAGGTGAAAAAAATGTCCTCAAACATTCTTTCACTTCTGTAAAGAGAGAGAGAGGACATGACCTTTGAGGAATCTGTAGCAAACAGTATTGTGAAAGAGCTTCTTTCTCTCTCTCTTTGTTTCTTTCTCGCGCTCTTTCTCTCATTAGTGTCTTGTAATTAGAATTTGTTTACTGATCAGTCATGCATTATGTGACATCGTAGTTGTGGAATGAAGCTGAAGATTACATGAACAGCACTGAGAGCACGATCACAGCGGCAAACAAACAAGCCTGAATCTCCTTTACAGGCTAATTATTGAGTTAGAGACCACTGTGATCCAAGTCGATAGAATGTGTGAGGCTGTTGTCATATATTGTACTTCACAGTTTCTGAGATACATAAAAGAGTCGCTATGTTTTTCATCAGAAAAAGACAAGATCTTGCAGAAAATTGTGGTAAAGCAAGTACTGACATTTGCACAAATGAGAATATGTACTGTATGTGCAGTTTTGAAATCTAGTATGTTGATTGTTAATTGTACTGTATACAGCAGTAAACATTATATAAAACTTTAACAACAGCAACAAAATCCTATTTCTACCCTATAAACACATTTATTTTCATACACAAAGCAGATGATGTTCCTCTTACCCTCCCTAAAATGTAATATTCGCCTTGCGACCGTGATCATCTTGAATTGATGCTCATAATTCCACACTCTCCCTCTAATTTAGCCACTATCAGGTTCGGTGTCGTCAGGTTAATGGCTTCATTAGGCCACAAATTGCCACCCTGGGCTGTGCTGGCCCGCCAATTACCATTTTTCATCATTTGCTAGATAAGCCATTGAAAATATTGCCAAAAAATTTCTAGTAAATCGATTATCTTGGGTTCAGAGTTTTTAACTGATAAAGATCTTGCAACTTGCCGGTGAAGTGAAAGATGCCAAATGCCATCAAGGTAAACAAGCTCAAAGCGGGAGCTCGTTCAACTATAAAACAAACTATTATCAGATATGGTGTGGAGAAATACACAAAGACACTGGGCAAAACAGCTGTAAACTAATCTTGCGTATGTTTTTTTCCAACTTTATCTTAATTATTGGTCATTTTATTACATGCATCACTTTTGAGTAAGATTTCAAGCTGTTCATAGTGCAGTTGGACTGGATTATTTTGTATCTGTTAAACAGAAATGTGTTAGAGGGAAGCTGATTGACTGTACTCAGTTCTGTGAAGGAAATGCACAATAGAAATAAAGTGAATGTAGCTTTCCCCTGCAGAGTGGTGCTAATGTGTTTGAAGTGGTTTCAGTGCAGTGAAATGAGTTTGTAAAAGCACCCACTTTAAAAATCTTTATATGACTTTATATGAAGGTTTGGATCCCTTTCTTAATGTAAGTCTATACAGTTGTTCTCAATCAGGGGTCCGGGGGCCAGCAAACTTCCAGTGGTCCAGATGACTTTAATTCTATTATTTAAAATAACACAAAACAAACTATTTCTGTGATTTATAGAACTTAAAATCTTAAAAGGAGAATTTCTATAATAATTCTAATTTGAGGGTTAATATATGTATCCTCAGCCTTAATCCTGTTAATCATAAACAATTTAAAAAACATGGGGCATTGGAGTGAAAAAGGCTGAGAACCGCTGGTTTATGGGATTTTATCACTCCTTTTATCCTTTAATCTGTCCACAAGATTTGTCCATAGCACGAAACAGTGAGGGATAAGTAACACGCAAGTTTAATAGTTGGGGATAAGCACTTAGCAGGATACATTTTTCCAAAGTGAACTGTTTTAGTTACAGAACTCAAAATGAATAATGTGTGAATTGCATACATTAGGGTGGTCACTGAGTTCTCAGAACAGCAGAATACAGCACACAAAAAACAGAATAGGCATGTATATTGTCAATTAAATAAAAAGGGCACCATTAATGTGGGACATATTTTTGCATATATTCAAAATGTTTTTAAGCTGTACTACAGCTTTATATAAAAAACAAGCCAATGAAATGAAATTAAAAATCCTCAGAAAGTTTGCATTATAAAGCCTCTGAGCATGATTAGAACTCCACGAGGTTGTGAAAGTGGAATAATGAGTAGGCTAGATGAGATTACTTGCTCAGCATGATGACCCATTGACTTCAGGACAATGGATCCAGAAATGCTAACGTGCAAAAATGCATAATCCCTGCAGATTTGATCACCTTATGTACCAAAAGTTTGTTTTGAATTACATAAGGGTGAGGATAAACAACAAGTTTACTTTTGAGAACAAACCTTTTAATAGAATCTTTGGTAATGTGTTGATATTGGCACCTGAAGGATCTTTCCAAAAGAGTATGAATTGGGTGAATGAAGTGATTCAGGGTGAAGACTGATAAAATCTGGTAGAGGCTAGGATTTCTTACTTGAAAATTGAGCATTATTGCCAGTGCATACTACTCATGCAATCTGAACAGGACACTTCGGAGATTTTCATGGTGACAGAGAGCATTCACGCTGAACTGCCCTTTTATTCATGAGTAATATTCAGATGCCCTTCTAAATAACTGATAATACAAAGCACATTATACAACATTGTGAAAATTCAGATGATAAAAAATCCTTCATAATGCTCACGATCAGTTACTGATGCCGATTCTGTCACTACCAAGATCAGTGGAGAATTCTGGGAAAGCATGCAGAGTTTATTCTAGGCTGCAGGCACAAAGAATTCAGGAGAGCAACTCTAATGACCAAAGCAAACTCTTATAGCTCCAGCTTCCAATGCATTTACTCCAAAATGACTTTAGCGGCATTTCCTGAACGAGCTCTTTTATCATTAGAGCCTCAAACTATGAAATATAATATTATTGACTTCATCACCATATGTCTTCATAAGTGGATTTTATTGCCTTTCTGTTCTCTTATTTTAAAGCTGCACTAGGGTGCCAAAACAGCATGCATTGTGGGTAATGACTGGCATCAATATTACTGTAATGTGATTGGGTGATATGTGGCAATCATTAAGGGGGACGGTCAAAAAGGATTCTTCTTGTGTAGCCTACTTGTGTGAACAGAGATGCCACAGAAACAGACTATGCATGCATCTCACTTTCTCTTTCTCTCAGTGTACAGTTAGTCACTGATAGACTCTATAACTGTTTTAGACCCTACTCTGAAGTAGGAGCTATTTTAGTTCCTCCAAGCAGAGATCCTGAAACCATTCCTAGTTCCTGCGGTGCAAACATGCCAAAAAGCGGGTAGTTCCGCAATTAGTTTGAGTACTATGAAAAGGTTCCTGTGGTGCGAAAGGCCCTATTGATGAGGACTATCTGTGCACAAACAAAATCGAGCTGTAAGTGAACAGTGTGTGCAGCGGACACTTCTGAGGGTGAAAATTATGCCACTTTAGAATTACTTAACTTTGGAGCTCTTTTCTTGCAAGAAGGATGATATCAGAGAGCCATCTGTTCCTCCATAGACAGCAATACAACTGAAATGATTCTTATCAGGAGGATACTTTTTTGCGCAAAGAAAACAAAAATAAAATCATATACTCAACCATTCTTCTACTATGACTTATGTCTTCCGCTATTTTAAAGAACATTCTTCTAGTTGCAAACAGCCACAGATTACGTGCATGCGTGTGCTTTTACCTGGATGTAAACAAGGCTGATTACGTCAAATACATGAAAGCTTGCGTATACGGTGCGTTGATCATGGCAGAAGAAGTAAATCACGGGAGAAGAGTAAATTATGTTATGTTTGTTTTATTTGCGCAAAAAAGTATTCTAGCAGCATAAGTGAGGTTAAGCCACTGATGTCACATGGACTGTTTTACCGATGTCTTTGGACGTTTCTGGACCTGGGATCATTTCAGTAGTATTGACTCTCTGATATCACCAAAAAATATCTTAATTTGTGTTCGGAAGATGAATGGAGATCTTATTGGTTTGGGACGACATGAGGGTGAGTAATTAATGACAGAATTTTCATCTTTATGTGAACTAACCCTTTAATATTCATATGCCTACTTTAATAAGCTGTCATTAGTCCCGTCCAACCTGCATTTGTATCTTTTTTCTGTTGTACTTATCTATGCTTCTAATGTTTATTTCCTATGCTGAAGTTTCAAAATCAGGGTTAGGGTGGTTAATAAAAATACAGAATTATTTACCACTAGGTGCCGCTTTTGAAGTGGTAAACGCTGTTCTTCCGGAGCACTGCACACAAAGCAGCACTGCAATCACGCATCTTTTATAATGAAATGGGAATAAATCGACCAATCGGACCTATCACCGCAGATCAGCGTCAGGCAAAGGACGGTTTTGAAAAAATGAATCGTTCAGCGAATCGACATGGAGTCATTGAGCAAGTAAGGTAAAAATACATAAATGCACATTATTGGACGATTACACTGCTTTTTGATCTTGCATGCATGTCAGTCTGATGTAGGTGAGTCCCAAAACCAAAATATAAACATTTCATTAACGTCACCCATAGGGGCATTTAAATCCTAAGAATCGATTAGTCCACATTAGCTGTTTGTTCAGTTATGAACTGACCCCCCCCCCCATCCAATAAGTCGTTTTTGTTTCTATTTATATGAAACAAAAGTCTCCTATTTCAAATTCTGTTAAGTATGGAAATTCTGTTAATTATGGAATTTAATTATGGATATTAAGGTTAGTCAAAGAATAAAGATTTTATAGATTGCTGTAGTGCCTCAGTTTAAAAGGAACGTCCTGATTTTGCCAAATACAACGTGTCCCTAGGTCAACATACTTTGTTGACCCTGGGACAACATTTTAATGCAAAAATGTAGTCTTGACCATATCTCTACCTAAACCTACCCTTACCCATGAGTAATGCCTAAAATCAGAGGAAATGATAGATGACTGACACTAATGTATTGTTTCTTCAAATCTGATGAATCACAATGTTATCCCAAAGATGTTGACCTAGGGACATCTTGCACTTGGTAAAATCAGGTTAGAGGTTTAAAAGAGTGGCAGCGAGAAGTGTATGCGAACCAATCGTCTCCTCCAGTTAAATACTAGATTCTAGATTTAAACATCTGGAGGTATGTTAAAAGAAAGAGTACAACTTACTAAAACCTGTATCCTTTCTCGTGTAATGGCTCAATCACTTTTTCAACCGCAGAAAAACAGCACTGTACGTTAGAACTGTAGATACTGTGCATATGGTGCATATAAATTGCTAAGTATATTCACTATATAACATATTTATTTTAATTTTACTGTTCCTAAAGGCTCAGTTTTATGTCAAATAAAATTGAAGTAGAAATATAATTGTAACTTTATTTTTAAGCTTTTGTATAGACTTTGTATACAAATCATTTAATTGTAATCTTAATATTAATTATACTATTATAGTAATGTACAGGAGTATGCACACACACACACACACAGAGGCAGTAATCGATATTGTATGGAATCGCAAGCTTGTGAATAGGAACCAGCTCCTGAAATTTGTGTCAAAAGCCATTCCTATTAATTACGTACTATAAAAAAAATATATATTGAAAATAAATATTGAAAAATATTTTATGACAAAAAAATAAAGAGAATAAAATCTCACAAACACAGATTATAAGGGCATGTTAAGTTCAGCAAGTATTTAAGTCAAATCTCACCACTTTATGACCCCTCACCTTCGGATTCTTGTATCCATGGAAACACACCAGTTACAAAGATGGAACTGGATGCAGATCATTAGGACCCACATTTCTGAGCATCCCGTCTCCATAAAAATGTGGTAAACAACTTTTAAGGGCTCAGCGGATTCCGTCATGCTGCGGTCCTCTATTTCCTAATGAGCCACCTGTCAATACAACTGCTATCTTATGCACAATTACGCTATCAGTCCTGACACAAACAGCAGGCCAAGCGTGGGGAGAACTGGAAGATGAGAAAACGGGAGTGAGGGTTTGGGTTTGTCACAAGTGGGACAGAATGTGAAACATTAAAACCAGAGCTCTTGGAAACACCTCAGAGTGACTTTCTGTTTCTCTTGCAGCTGTTTGGAAATCAAAAGGTAGGACTCTGTGACTCACTCCAGCATCTCTTCGTCTCTTTCTCTTCACTTCCCCTGCGGAGGAGCCTGAGGCAGGAGAACAGGTGCGCTCCCATTCACCGTAATGCAAATGTGAACTTTACAGCGGCATTGTGGCTCCTCAACTACGTTATGTAAAATATCACCCCATTGGCGTCTCACTGCCTCTAATGAGCTGCTTATCATCCTTGAGAAAAATAATGAGGTTTCTTTAAAGCCGCCACCTGTCCATCTCCAGCAGATAAACAGGGCAGAACCTCATGCTGTGGGCTGGTGCAACAAACGACCACTTATGAATTTTTAAATTGTAAATCGCTCTTTGAACACACAAAGCGAATTTACTGAATAGCAATGGAGATGTAATTGTATGTAAATGTGCATGTGCATTTTCATTAGATTGTAATGCTATGAGAGAAGTGTGCAGACGCTTAACCAACAGTATTTATGCTGAAATGTTACCAGGTTACTATTACAGTGCTTTATTTCAGATTTAATCGGATTTGTAAAAACAGTCCTAACCTGTCATTAGAAACATTGGTATTTTAAATAATGTGCATTAGTTTGATTGGAGAAATTCAGCGGTATCGCTTGCTCACCAACAGATACTCTGGAAGGATTGGGTGCTGTCAGAATGAGAGTTAAAAGGTTGGTTTACCCAGAATATTAAAATTACCATGTGTTTTACTCACTTTCAAGCCATCCTAGGTGTATATGACTTTCTTCTTTAGGTGAATCCAATCAGCAGTTGTCCATATTTCAAATATCCATATTTCAAATGTAATAAAGACTTTTCTCTCTCTTCTGCTGACTGTAGTAACCTGAAAGCAGTCCTGGCAGATGTCTTAGGATGTATGCGTTGCACAAACCTCTGTGAAATGTAGGAACACATGGAACAACGGTTCCTTACTTCACCAAAGGAAAACATAACTTTTCTTGGCTTATATTGTAATCCTCTGACTTTTTTCTCTACAAGTCCTTATTTAGTGCTTCTAATTCATGGTTTTGTTGTGTTCACTCTCTTCGCTTTCGTCATTAATCGTGCAACACTGACATCCTACGTAAACCCCTGGAATGAGGCCTATATTCACCTCCTGGAACCTTTGTATTATGTTTGCGCACAAGTAATGACAATTTTTTAAATATCTCCAATTGATTTTTTTCTGAACAAAGAATGGCATATATAACTAGGATGGCCTGAGGGTGAGCAAAATTCATGCTAATTTTCTGTTTTGGGTGAACTAACCATTTAAACCAGCTGATAAAAACACCACAAGTAATTTATTGGTGAGGAAGTGATGTAATACTAAATAAAACAACATTTTTTAAAACTCATGTACATCTCTGATGGCTTGAGGGTGAATGCTTTTTTTATTGTGGGTGAACTACTCCTTTAATAGTAATCTTTTTTTTCATCAAATATTGACTCAGGCTAGGTGATTATTAGTGATTAATTTGACTAATTAATTTGCACATCATGTAATTAATTTAATTACAATCTCAAATTTATTGACAGACCTAATTACATTATTTTTAATTTATTCATATTCCACCAAGATGTAAGATCTGGAGGTGTTTATACCTAATTAACTTTGTGACTGGGATCATTTTAACAGTGAAACGATGAAAGGCAAATAGAGGGAACTTCACTTCACATTTGTTTTTGTTTTTTTTGCTGAAGGCAACAATTCGCATGTGTTCACTTCCAATGATGCTGGATCAGATGCGCAAATATCTCATTAACTATCCTCTGTGTTTATGAGAATGTTTTCTTTTATAGAGAGAAACAATTTTGGATTTTCTAACTGGCAAGCTCTCTTTAAATGCTGCTTCAAATCAGTCAGTTCAAATGAAAGACATTTAACTGAGTTTCACAGTAATAACTATGATATGCCAAATAAATCTGGCAAGAAAACCATCACTAAATCTGTTTCTTTTATGACTGACTTTTTAAGTAGATGAGATAAGTTTGGTTAAGATGACAAGTTAAGAATAATGTGAAAAGATAACAATCAACCACAGTGATTTATTGCCTTAAAAACTGATGACTTTAAAGAAAGAAACAAAATTCAGTAAATATAGACTACGCTAGTAATTCATTAATAGCTACACTGTAAAATGTGATTTGTTAAGTTTACTTAATTAATTGTGCAAACCCGTTGAAGAAAGAAGGCACTCGATGGTGCCTTTGAAGGAGGTGCACATGATGGGACCTGGTGCTCTTGCTTTTCTTAGTTTGCGAAGGAAGTAGAGACGCTGCTGAATGTGTGCTCTCTCTGAATGTGGAGAAGAGAGATTGTTGTCAACGCACCACACGACCAGGCGGGTCTCCTTGCTTCTGTAGTCAGTCTCATTCCTGTTGCTAATGGGACCCACCACAGTCGCATCCGTAATTGTAAAACCGTGACCATAAATGTATGTTTAAAAGAGTATCCCCAGGTTTCACAGACAAGGCTTAAGCCTAGTCCTAGACTATAGTGTAAGTCTGACCTGTTTTAACTAAAAGAAACCTGCACTGTCTGGTCTTAAAAATATATCAGTGCCTTTGTTTTGTCTCAAGATGAACATCAGTAATGTTATTTGTCTAAGGCATGTTAATAAAACATTCTTACTTAACTTTAGTAAAGGACAGTTATTTGTTGTTTATTAAAGAGTTATTTTTGTTTTCTGTTTGATTCACTGTTTTACGTAAATTTTAGACATAACCGTCTTGTGTTTATGTGAATGCTAAGCAGGATTTGTATTTTACATATCTGTGTGTTTATTTGAACATTAAAATGCCGCGAAGCAGAACGCATTTTTAACGTATCAATAAAGCATTCCCACTCTTAAATCACCATTTATACATGCTTCATTACTTTAATTCAAAACACTGAAGGCTGCGCGGATCTATATTTACCAGGCGCAACATAGACCACATAACAACATGCATACTGACACTTTATATTCGACAAGACATGTGCATTAATACATTAACTTTGACTTTAACATCAAGCAAACAAGTTCCTTAACATTAAACTCAAACTTTTATGTATAAATACTCACCAGTTGTATTGTTTGTCAGCCGAGGTGATAAAAAACAAGATGAGGGTTGATCAGAAAGTTCTCAATCCAAACCCTGATGATGTCAGTGGTCACATGGTTTGCACAGTATAATAATAATGTGACGCTTACTGGTGTTATTTGAGTAACTACTACTTTTAGCACAAATAGTAAGATTTAATAGAACTACATCAGTAAGGTAACCTAACAATAACACTTTAAGTAAAGTCACCAAAAATAACTAAGTTAGCATGTTTGTTATATTTTACAGCGTACATGTTTATGCATTTATTTCAGCTTGTGATGGTGATAGATTGTACCACAGTCAGAGGTGCTTTTGAAGGTCTTGTCATGAGGGTTGACAAATGGACCCCATCCATAACCTGCTGTGGACTGACTGTACATGGGAAGCAAAATCCAGCATGTGAGCATAATGTAAAGTGATACAGAGATGGAGGAAACACCCCTCCTAACAGACGGAAACATAAAACATCAAGCCATGGGGTGGAGGCTGCCATCCTGCCCTCTCATTGATCAGATGATGACATGAGACAGACGGAGATAAAAATAGGGTGTAAAGAAGGGGAAGCAGAGAAGAGAGTTATTTCCTCTCAGTAAACTGTCTTTTGTAAAGATCTGAAAGAGCTGCTTTTTCAGAACATTGCAGAATATTGCTAGGTTGTTAATCTTTTATGGATGTGATCAATCCTCCAGGCTAGAATCAACTAGAAAATTAAATGAACACTAAACAAAAAATTGGCTGTATATGACAAAACATCAGCTTGTTTTTGTGTGCCTGTGTCAGGTTTCGACTACATTATGGGAATTGTAAATTGACCTAGATTTGAGATAACAGCCAACAATTTCCATCAGAAAAACTGCTTAATAAATAACACCACATAATGTATTCCAAGCTAACTAAATTCTGGACCGGAGCGGACTTGGAAATTGCACACACTGGAGCGGACTCTGGGCTTTTGCTCTCTGGAGCTGATTCAGGGATTGCGCTCTCAGAAGCAGACTCAAAGATTCAGCTCCCTGGAGCAGATGCAGGGATTGTGATCTGGAGCGGACTCGTGGGTTGGCCTCTCTGGAGCGGACTCAGAAAATGTGCTCTCTGCAGTGGATTTGGGGATTTTGGTCTCTAGAACTGATTCAGAGATTGTGATCTGGAGCACACTTGGACTTCAAATACAGCATTGAGTACTTGTCAGAAAGTTTCTGATTGCATCAAAATCCCTTCTGCACTGTCACCTGCTCTGCTACATGTATCACTGAGACCATCATACTACAGTTGCATCACAATGACTTTATGTATTTCACATTTTCAGGTTTGCTACTAATTGTATACATTTGTTTATTTGAATCTTTCTGCAGGCCTACTGCCTGTTATCCAAGTCAAGGCCAAAATGTGATTTCCTGTTTTAATGTTTTACTGTTTCTCATGGTCATGGTTTCTCACGACAAAAGAAAAGATAAAATAAAAGCATGACATCAAATAACAGGTGCATGTAGTTTAGTATAGGCAGCTTAACGCATAAAAATGTATGATATCGAAACATTTGTTTAAATAGAAAAGACTGCTTAAAATACAAGTGCTTTTGTCTTGTACGTAATGCCATAGAATGCATTTGCTTTAACATTTCCCTGAATATATATTATGTTCTTATAAAACATCATGTATTTATTTACTCAATATTTCACCTTACTAAACATTTTGGAATTTTTCCATATGTGTCCATATAGAAACATCCTGCTGTCCCCATGTGGAAATGTGGATGATGTATTGACATATTTCATCATCTTTCTTTTTTGTGGGTCATAATAGAGTGGCCTCTGGCTATGTGTGTAAACACATTTTGTTGGGCTTATCTATGTATTTAAACATACGGAAATCCTCGATTATTTCAGCAAATGTCACAAGTCCTTGGAAAACATGAAAAGTCATCTTCCAGAGCTTGTATGAACAGGTATGTTTTCTTTGTTAATACTCACAAAGTGTAGATCATTTCTTCTTCTGCAAGTAAGTACAGGAACTTGCTGCTGCCAATGCATATAGCGATACGGTTGATGTCCTGACATAAAAGATTCTATAAAAAGTCCTGATATAAAAGATGTTGCAAACCTATTGAAGTCTTTCAGTGGCCTATTTTTTTTTGCAGTGGAATAATGCAACCTGCCACATGCCAACAGTTGTTCATAAATGGTTTGAGGAACATCATTCTTATGTATCCGTGGGATGAGCTGGCCCGATAAATTCGAATGGCTTGCTAATGTTTGGTGCCAGACACCACAGGACATGTTCAGGTGTTTTGGAGTGCATGCCTTAATGAATTCAGAGCAGCTTTGGCAGCACGAAGGGGACAGAATATTAAGGAAGTGGTTTTAATGTTATGGCTGATGATTGTATCTGAATGTCTAATTTGTGCATGCTATAAACGGCATGTCATCTGTTGAACTTTTAAAACTAATAGTATAAAAAAAACATAAATTTTTATATACAGTGTAGCATTTTTTCAGCTGTATGACGGTTCCTGCATTTCTCTATTAGCTCCTGCACATGAAAACCCAAGATAGCAAATTGATTTCCATGACATTCTATGCGGAAAATGCCTGGCCTAACACAAAAGCAGAGAACAATGCTACTGGAATCTTGACAGTAAAGAAAGACTCTCACAAATCTGTTACAACAGCTTCCTGCAGCGCTGCCATGTCTGGGAAGTGTGCTGCAGATAACAGCCCAACAATTTCTGTTCTTGTTGTTGAGAAATATGGCCACACTGCACTATTACCATTGTATTCTCCTTCTTGATCAGATTTATTTTATTTTTCCCGGATCCTAACAAAAAATTATTCTGTATTTGGGATGTTGATCTGTTTCCTCTAGCGTTTATTCTTGCCTGCAGAGGGCGATATTGTACCTTTAAAATTGCTTGCATTCTCTCTCTTGCACGGTGGGCTTCATCTCAGTCTGCTTTTCCCCTGTTTTTCCCTGACATTGATGACCAAATGGCTGTGAGCAGGCACAGTAGGGCAGCGTTTTGTACAAGTCACAGTTTTGCGGATAACAGTGAGATTATGTTTGCCATCTGAAGCATGCTTTCTGCAAATTGAAGGTGACTCCAGGCTGAAAATTAGTCAAACAGCTCTAGAGACTCAGTGCTGTCATTCTGTTTTCTTTCGCTGCATTGCCTTTCTACGTTTGAAGTCTCTGGCTACGTCTTGAAGCGACTTCTAAAATCTTCAGCAAATAAGCAGAGTGCAAGCACTTAAATTAGTGTCAAGCATGTAGATTACTCATTAAAGATCAGAAAGGCAATATGCGTATGCAGCAGTGCCATGCAGGGCACCTGTCACGAAGGTTAGTCATCTCTGCCAGCTTCTACTCCAACACAGAGCAGCAGGTACATGAACCCAGCAGAGATCTGTGGAACTGTATGCGCGTGCATGTATGTGAAAGATAGATGGCTGAGGAGGATAGATGTGGATTAAGGGGGGATATAAAAAGATGAGAACAAAGTAGTTTTGTGAGGCTAGATCAGAAGTCAGTTCTAGCTTTGCTGGCTATTCCTCATCTATAAAACTAAGGTTTGGATATCACAGAAGTTGTGGCAGCTGAGCAGAGAGGTTTCCAGCTTCTGTCTCTTAAATTTGCCTTTACAGAGTACTTGTTCTGTGAGCTATTCGGTTTCCTTCATTGTTATGTTTGATGATAACAGGGTTGAAATTATGTTGAATGTGATCGTGAATAAGAACTTTAACTTTTAAGATTATATTAGAAACCTACTTGAGGCATTATTTTGCTGTAGTAAACATAACATTTTACCATTTTAGACAGTCTTCTTTGTCATACATTGTACCTGATCACAATAACCCATAAATGTATACATAAACTTCATCTGGAAAGTTTACATGTGATACACTAATTTTCTTTCTTCAACTTTGGAGCATACTAATGTTCAAATGTTTGGGTTCAGTAAGATTTTTATTTTGAAATTTAAAAAAAAAATCAATACTTTAAAACAAAATATATATTTTTAATTGGATAATTTGACCTGATACATTTATAATATACAAATTATTTCAGTAAAACTTTATAATAACTGCACACGAATCATTAGTTAAGCATTAGTAAATAGTCAGTTCATCCTTTATGAAGCATTATTCCACCATTAATAGTCATTAGTAAGCAGTTTTATAAATACAGCTATAAACGCCTTGCTCTTGATTTATAAGAATATCTAAATTTACAAAGGAGATTTAAATGGTCAGTTATCTTTCTAACAGAAAAAAAACACCACAGAGGGATACGGTACTATTAATTCCCAGATGCAAAAAAAAAAAAAAAAAAAAAAATTAATAATAATAAAAATAAAACTGTACACTTTTTTTTCTATGAAATTGAAGATTTGTTTTACAAGTACTTTAAATCTGCTTTATAAATGCTTTACAAGGTAGAAATAGTCCTCACTTTAGATGAGCTCACAAAAACAGACGTCTGGCAACTATTAAATGCTTTATAACTACCTGACTTAATCAAAAGCATTTATTAACACTTTAACTATTAACATGTCTCAATAATAGGATTTATGAATCATTTATTAGACTTTCTAAATGATCTTATTAAACAACTCTTAAATAACTGGTTTGCATTATTAATTATCAGTTTATCATTTTTTTAAATTATGAAAATACAATTATTAAACATTATATATGCTCAAGAACAAGGTATTTATTGCTGCACTTGTAAACTGTTTACTAATGCATAAAAAGTTTGAACAATGGTTTATAAAGGCTGAAATAAATGCTTACTAATGCTTAACTAATCATTCATATTCTGTAATTATTATAAAGTGTTACCATTATTTCTTGGTAACAATGAATGGTTGAACAATGGTTTATAAAGGATGAAATAAATGCTTATTAATGATAATCATAATCATAGTGTGTAGTTATTATATAAAGTGTTACCACAATTTCGACTGACGGGACATCTCTACTGTGATGTTTCAACAATAATCATAAACAAAGTCACGCAACAAATGTAGACCTGCCTCATAGCAAAATGGCACTTCCAGAGTGCACAGTGGGTCTTCTGATTTGCCTGTGGATGTTAAGAAGGGCAAGTGAAGGTGGCAGGGAGGATTATGGGCCACAGTTGTGGCCCCATGGTGGCCCATAAAGAGGAGTTAATGGCTTGGTGTGGAGTGAGAGAACTCCTGTGCCACGAAGGCTGTGAAAAGCAATGACTTTTACAGCGTGCTGATCCACAGCCTGTCGCACACTCCCCTTTTCTTCCTCGGCAGGGATTAGCTGGACTTTCTTTAGGATTTATGGCAAATGAACCGCTCTTAATGACGCCACAGTAGTCATCTTGCGGGCCCTGTCTTGCGGTTAGTGTCACATACTCCGTGTGAAGCCCAGGCAGCACATGCGGCTCTGAAATTCCCTCGGCAGGTGCAGCGTTTCGATGGCGTGAAGAAAGATTGCTGCAGAGAGGGCTGGTCTCGGGCAGAGAGAGCAGACTGCTCAATGTCACATTGAAGAGGAGGAGGACTACAAGATGGCAACACGTGTGTGTATGTGTGTTTGCGGGCTGGTGACTGACTAGGA
Organism: Enteromius afrohamiltoni; assembly: GCA_034779775.1. Taxonomy (NCBI): domain Eukaryota; kingdom Metazoa; phylum Chordata; class Actinopteri; order Cypriniformes; family Cyprinidae; genus Enteromius; species Enteromius afrohamiltoni. The sequence continues at coordinate 16,561 of JAUYWG010016603.1, forward strand.
GGAGTGTGATGACCTGAGCAGAGTGTGCAAACCGAAAGAAAGGATGCAGCAACAGGAGTCAAAATGCATGCAGCCTCCTGCTGAACACATAGTCTTAAAAGCAGGTGTTGATCTTTCAAATAATGGTTCACACAGGTCAATATATTGGCACTGTAGCTGAAATTTTACTCTGTGATCCCGGTTCTGATGCAAGTGCATATAACCCTGACCCTGTCTTTATCTTCTAATACATTTGGTTATTCAGCTACAACTCAAAATAATAACCTATGCACAAATAACAGAATCATTTAGACCATGCAAGATGGGAAAAGGTGTTTTAATGTTTATTGTGAAGTTTGTACAAATTTATCAATTTAATTTGTACAATTTTTTTAATTATTTATTCATAAATGTATTAAAATTGATTGTTGAAAATGAAAATCATGTATGAAATTGACAAATCTGAGGTGTTGACTACACCTAAAAATGAATCCTGATGAATACTGAAAGCACGGCATTAATTTTTTAAATTGTCATATCAATGACCTTGTTTGCAACTGCATTATTAAACTGTTTAAAGGTACTTCAAATGAAACAAGGTTTCGTTCTGTTCTGTGATCTCTGCTGCTATTGTTTCCAAAAATAGTATAATGTTAAACAAGACTTAATTTGAAATCTTAAAATAAATAACATTTCTGCAAGTTATTGTAATTTAATGTCTATGTGCCACAGGCCACAAAAGGGTTTTCTCTGACATGCTGTGAATACACAAAAATGCAACAATTACAAAATGAAACAATTTTATTTGTGCATTGTATCGTATCTGTACGATTGCAATCTTCATCCCTATCCGAGCAGCGAGAGAAGACGTGACCATAAACAGCAAAGTCTTCGCCGGACTGACGCTTTTGTTACAAATTCATATGTTGCCGCTTCAAACAACAGGTTTTAAGGCAGGATATTCGAACGTTCATTGGCTCTCGCCTGCATTAGTCACAGATTGTGACATGCCGTGTTTCTGGTTAAGTGAATTTGAAGGATGTACGTGTCTTCACGAGTTCACTGAGAGAGGATCTGGATAATATTTTCAGCGATTAAAAACATATATTCTGCTTTAGACCTTACATAAACCTACTGTATTCCGCCAGAGAGGACTGAGGCTACAAAACATCATAATTTGGGTTACTTTTGGTACTGCTTTTGACATTTGTGTGTAAATGATTGTAATTGCACTTATCTGTCTGTCATGTTTTTCTTACACCGCAAAAGAATTGGTAGGTTTAGGTTTGGGGGTATGTGAAGAGGTCCAAAAATCTCAATTGCTTATTGACAAAATGCTAAAAATTCACTGATACAAATACCTTAATTTTATAAAAAATATACACAACTATTTTATGTATTTTAACAAAAAATACATCAATTTTAAAATACGTCTAAATTGTAAGTTTTAGCAAAAGTACGTTTTATGCTTGTAAATGTAACATATTAATACTTATATTTATACTACGTTTAAACATGAGATCAGGCTGGCTCAGCAGAAGTTTTCTCATTGCCGCTTTTCCTTCATTTTTAACAATGGCAGTGTGCCTCCCAGAACCATTTTTACAAGTTCCTGTTAATAACTTATTCAGAGGGTATTAATTTTGCATAGGCCACTATGTAAATGGTTGATAAATGACTTGTTACTAATTCATTAGTATTGTAAAATTCAATTTCACAAGTTGAAAAGACCCACCTGAACTCCAATATATCTTATTGTAGCTCTAACAACTTTTTAAATGATCTCCCATTGAAGAAATTGAGTTCTGGAAGTTCAAAAAGTCTTAAAAACTGTCAAATCTGTCCAAGGTATATTCTGGTGTTAGAAACAAGGACACACTGTCAATGTTCTACGAGCGAAAGGTTTAAAATCCTTAGGCCTTTTTTTAGATTATACCAGTCTGTTTGTCTGTCTGTCACGGATCATTGTTTCATGTTTACCGGCAACTCTGCCTTGTTCATTCGTGTTCTTATACCTTGTTATTGTGTTTTGGATTTATCATTGTCGACCTTTGCTTCCCCTGGACCTACGTTTTCATCTTGCCCTTCGGACTCCATTTAATGGTAAGTTTGACCCACGCCTGGATTATCGTTTATGAGACTGTCTTTGCCTACACTGTTTATGTCTGCCGGTGATTGATCTTGTCTGTACAACCCTGAACCTGAATAAACCTTTTATCTGCATATGAACACGCACACTTCATGTCCCCCGTCGTAACAATCTACAACACAGTGCAAAATGCATGCTTTTTTAAAATGGCGCTGTGACGATCAGCTGGATGTGCCAGCAAGACTTTGGATGGCACTCCAGCTCTCCATTAACTGTGTGTATGTTTACATTTGTTTTCATTCATGGACTCTCAGCAATGAACTCTTGTCTCCGCCCACTCGTTGGTTGTCTAGGTACTTCATTGTTTGCTCCACCCCTTGACCAACTTTAACCTGTGTATATACCAGTCTGTTTGCCATTTTTGTTTTGCCGTCATCTACCCTGCCCGTTTGTACTCTGAGTTTGTTCATTAAAAAGCTAGCATGTAAATCCGCACGTCTCTCGTCTCCTCATTCATAACAGGCGCAAATACCATATACCAAATAATTTGACAAGCTCAAATGAAAATACGTTGTGTGATTCATTTTAATATTCTGTATTAATCTGTCGGATCCATTAGCAACGTAGCTTTATAAATCGTGGTCAAAACAGGAAAGGGTAAATCACAGGCAATCTGGTACACGGGGAGAAGGCAGTTCGCAGTGAGGGACAGGCAATGAGTTGGGACAGGCAGCAAAGAATCGGAAACCAAAACGCAGTCAGGAAATCAAACACAGGTAAGCAAAAACACAGGGAATAATGCTCAGAAACTATAGCCGGGGCAAATCAAGACTTCGCAACTAGAGAGGGCAAAAGTCTGAGCTTTTATACAGTGCCAGGGCGGGAAAATGGTGCAAAAGCACCGAGGTATGTGGATAAAAAGGGTCCGGGGGGGGAAACATCAATACTCCGGCGAAGGTTCCCGCTGCTGGTCACTGGAGAGGGCCGCCCCTCTGTGGCCCTCTCCAGCGACCAGCAGTTTGTGACAGTATGTACAAAAAAAAAAAGTATGTAAATAAAAAAAATATATATATATTGCTTTTTAATGAAACTGCCTGAACTGATATTCAGTGATTGTGAGAGGCCTGTTATGTATTCAGTACAGCGGGAAGCATTTAATCATTTACCAAACTGCTGCTCCTCATCTCTGCTCTGTGACAGCCTGTCAGGGCAGCTGCAGCCGGACAACTCCTGTCACGAGAGCTTTTCCATACACAAGGCATATGCTACTACAACACAGATACAGCTTTGTCATAAAACCTATTAATCTGATAAATTCATCAGGTAAAAAGTGTGAAGTGAAAAAGTGAGAGGGATGTTTAGAATGGCAGATGTTTCAAGGATGACTTACAGAAGAAAAGAAACATCCATGGCAAAGCAGTTTTGTTTTGTTTTTTTTTTTCTTTTCTGGCTGGCGTTGGATTTTCCAAACCTCCTGTATGTTGCATATTGAATGATAATCAGTTAACAGCAAAAACCTCTTCTGATCTTTACAAACGTTGTCACTGGATGTCCACAAGGGTCTTGTATTTACCACAGGGGGCTAATTTGTCACCACTGACAGACAAAGGCCACAGCAGTGACAGCAAAACTCCTAATCAATGGCCTTAACGTTTGACCATCCAATACTTTCCCCTCAGTCACCTCGACATCGTACAATTATCCTTTCCAGGCTGGCCAGACAGATCTAAAAACTTGCTGAATTGTCCAACAAAAAAAAACAAAGCCACACTGGCTGCTTTACCAGCCCCACTCAGATCATTCTGGGCTTTTGTAGAAACACAACTTTAATGGAATATCGATTAAATATGAATTGAGAGCACATATGGAGAAGCCAAGCAACACGCAGTTATCACGGGCCGCCTCACCACAGGGTGTACACGGGCTGATCGATAGAGGGTTAATTACACTGCCTGCAGGGCACAGATGAACGGACGCACACGGAAAACAGTCCTCTGTCTAGAGAGCAGACACAGAGACACAGAGTTGCTGCACAGTACTAAAGAAATAAACAGCACACTAATATCACAACAATATAAATGCAATAGAATTCAGTGTCATATTTTTACACATCTGTGGGATACATGCGTTAGCCAAATTGCAAAGCTTAATGGAATAGCTCACTATCGAATATGTATTCACACTCAGACCATAAAAAAACTTACCAAAACTTGCTACCTGCTCAAGGCATAAATGTACTTTGGTGCACTTTTTAGCGAGGCGTGAAATACACACAATCATGTACATTTCACTGCAGTTTCCAAAATAAATTAACACTATAGGCAGTAAAAATCTCTTTTATTTCTTTTCACAAAAATTTACAGCGTTTTAAATTAATAAAGAGTAATTTTTGCACAAGAGCATGTTATAACTTCAAAACAATATTGATATGCTGGGATATTTGAAAACTGATACTTTTGAACGTTAGAATCACACTTATTTAGCTTTATATCTATGGGTTTTCATAGACAGTAGGTTTGTTTGGTAGCTCACGGAGTACAGAGATGTACTTGAGAGACGAGGAGCTCTGGTTCGACAAAACAGTTCAAATCTGTGTAAAAGGAAGTTGAAATGGCATGGCTGAATCAACAAATGTGTTTTTATATAAGTTTTGCATGTGTTAACACTATCGGTAGGTTAAGGGTTGGATTTGTTCTAGGGCTTATATCCAGCATTAACTTTTAGCAGCAGTCCACAGATATTTCAATTCTGAACTGCCGCAATACATACCTACACTATTTCAACATAATAAAAATGTGCCAGGGGTTCACATATTGAACCTGTGTTTAGGTGCCACTCACTGGACATGTCTCTTTGAAACTTAACCAAAAATGTGCTGTAAGACACATAAAAAAATGGTGTTGCGCAAAAAGTGCACAGAGGTACATATTTTTATGAGATCAGGTTACATTTTACATTCGCTCACTAATGGATCATCTGCAGTGAATGGGTGCTGTCAGAATAAGTCTCCAAACAGCTGATAAAAACATCATAATAGCCAACATGTAAATGAAATGACTCCTGAAGCAAAACTCAGTATGTTTATGATAAGCAAATTGAACTTTAAAATGATGCTTAAAGCTAAAATAAGAGTCTGCATATTGAGTTTACAGTGAAAAAGTCATCTTGTCTAAATCAGGAGAAAAATATGCACAGATCAAGCATAATTTGCAAACAAAAACTGTCCAAAATAAATATGTCAGAAGATTTTAATGTGAGTGGAAAAAAGGGAGGAAGTGTTATGTATTATGGACATTAATTGATTTACTTGTGGATTATTGCGATGGATTTATCAGCTCTCTGAGCTCATATTCACTGTAGAGAATCCATTAGCGAGCAAGTGATGTAATGATACATTTTCCCAATCTATTCAGATAAAGATACAAACTCATTTACATACATGGCCTGAGGGTGAGTACGTTTTCAGCTAATTTAAATTTTCGGGTGAACTATTCCTTTAAGCCACAAATTTACAAATGTATGAATGTAACTGCATTACATAACGCCTCAAAACAAGCAACATCTGCAAATAAACGATAATTTCCATATTAAATGGTTTGCCGTTGTTATTAATATTATTAAGTTTAAAAACCAAATATTTAATAATTAAGGATCTACACATTTGACCTACAAAAGTTCCCTGTAACATTTTTCCATTAATTGCGCTGGGAGAAGCTTCTATATGTCAGGAGGATGCACATTCCTTTTCTTAAGGAGCTCCTTTTCTCTTTTTTTTTTAAAGCAAGCCATTAAAGTCGATGCGTATCGGCAATATTAATAATGCATGCGCAGGCTGCTTCCAGAGGGAACAGCTACCCAGTGGCTGCCCATGCAAAAATGTCATTTCACCAGCTCAGATCAAGAATTAGTCAATCCAGACATCAGCAGTAGAATCTGATAAGCCTTGAGCAAATCCTGGCTGGTTTCAAACTGCCTTTTAATAATAATGAGACTTGTTTTACTCTTCCTTGTAGGAAATATCTTTTGTTACTGATCAAAACAGAATGCACAAAGACTAAACCAAAGAAGAGAGCAAATTTGAGAAAGGCTATACAGTATTTCCAGGCTTTGGTAATAAAGAGTAATAGTGAATAGTCAATGAACTGCATTATCTTCATAACATGACAAAGGTTAAACCATTAAAAACCTTTTGGTTTCAGGTGATATTGTAGTATACCAAAGGTCATGAGATATTACATATTACCACTATCTGAAGAACCTTAATATCTTCAAATTAAGACTCATTCTGTGACAGATTGTGCTCCACATTTTTAATAACAGAGTACTGCTAGAAGTACATTTAGGCCTATTTCATACAAACAATAGCGTATATCTTTGAACTCATTAATTATATGATGTATTTAGATCGTTATAATCAGTATTAAAAGATGTTTGAAACAAAGGGTTTTTTTATGGTAGGTCCTGATAATTTGAGATCATGTTTCTGAAAGCTGATGTTTAGCACAGATGGCTGGTATGGTAACAGGTGACAGTTTAAATCGTGAGAGGAATACTGATGAGACATCATGTTTCAGAAGGTAACTATAACTATTTCTTACATTTTATGCTGTTTTGCTGTTTTGAAAGGCTATGTGTCTAATGTTTGTGGTGTTTAATAAAAAGTAACTGACAGAGATCTGACAGCCAGATGTAAACAGCCTTATAAAACAGTTTTAAAATAACCCTCATGTCTATAAACCATTACCGTATCTATTAAAATCAATGCTCTTTCTGATAACAGATAAATTACCAATATAAAAGTTTAAAAGTTTTAAATTAAAGTGGAAGTAATTATTTTCCTCTGTGCCAACAACAACAGTGAAAATTAAGAATGTTCATACAAACTGACTCTAACATCCAACAGAGATCATGGAGTATCAAATATGCCAGAAAATAATTAAACAATAAATTTATATATAGCTGCACTGAGGTTTGCTTGCAGTTCTGATTCTGTAAATCTGATGCTTTAACCGTCTTTCTCCTTTTGTCACCCTTTATAAAGTGTTGAAACGCTAGTCACTCCATACTTTGTGTTTGGCCATGCATGACAGGTGAGATGACAGGGCTTTGGCTTGCGGAGTAATCCAAGGCTTCACTTTCACCAGGGTGTCCTCATCACAGAAGCCCAGGGCTTAGAAAGCATTAAAGGACAGTAATTTCACGATAAACTCTTCTGCTATTCCGTTGTCATCTGCATAACTGTCTTGAAGAAAAATGTACAGCATGTACACGTTGGACAACATTCACACAATTTTATGCTGCGCTGGATTTATGTTTTTCAGGTGAACACAAGCAAAAAAAATAAATAAAATTGGGGAAAAATTTTATATAGGCTATAATGCAAGTCTAAAGCACCTCTAACATCTGGCATTTTAAGTATACAGTGTGAATCATTCATCATCAATCAATCATTCATCAACTCATGAATCATTTCAAATCTATTATTTAAAACTGATAATAGAATTTTTTTTTCTCACAACACCTGTTGTTTCGCTTCTATAAACCTTTAGATTCGTCAACTGGGGTTGTATTGTTTACCATTGTGTTTACTTTGTGTGGCATCAACTTTCCTGTAGACCTGCACGCCTTTGCACTAGTATCCCTTTAAGAAAAGCACTGGCATGATGAAGGAAAACAATATTAATTTAAAAACTACTATAGTCAGCCTGATCTCATGTTTAAATGTAGGTATTAATGCGTTACATTTACAGGCATGAAACATACATTTTCGTACATTTTTTCTGTTGCTAAAATGTAGTATTTAGATGTATTGTAATGTTGAAAAAATATGCATTTCTATCATTTTATCAATAAGCAAGTGAGATTTTTAGGCCCCTTAACATAACGTACCCCCAAACCTAAACCTACCAATTTTTTAGCGAATATAAAAGGATATAAAACGCACTGACAATAAAATAACAATTTTCATCTCTGTACAGTGTAAGAAACACATGACAGACAGATAAATGCAATTACAATCATTTATTTATTGCACAAATTTCAAAAGTAACCCAAATGACAAAGTTTTGCAGCCGCAGTCCTCCAGTAAGTTTATGTAAGAATATATGTTGTTAATTGCTGAAAATATTATCCAGAATATCTTCCTGATTATCTAATATTATCCTCTCTCAGTGAGCTCAGGAAGATGCGCGCAACATTTGAATTAACTTAACCAGAAACGCGACATGTCGCAATCTGTGAAAAAAGCAGGTGAGAGCCAATGAACATTCGATTATCCTGCCGTAAAACCTGTTGTTTGAAGCAGCAACATTTGAATTTGTAACGAACATTATTGTACTTTTTAGTGCCTGTAAAAACATAAGTAAACGTATGTTTTATAGAACAAACTTTTATGTAAAATGCATATGAATTACCATGAGATCACATTGGCTAAGCAGTGTGAAAAGTGAAGGTTAGATTTGTAATCTCACAGGTGTCTCCACAGATACCAAATGAGAACAAAAATGCAAGTGTAGACGGAGGAGAGAGAGAACAAAATTGAACCATGTACATTATATGAACATTTCATCAGGCCATTTGTCACACAAATGATATTACCTCCTACCTCAAAAAAGACTGTGAGGCAGAGCCGGTACTTGAGGCTCAGGAAGACTCTTACAGGAGAAAGCGGAGAAAGAAAAGTCAGTTCTTGAAGAACAAACTTGCTCGTCTCTCACTCAGAGATACCTAATCTAACCTTATCCACCACAACTCCACTCTTAATACATGGGGGACTGTCATTTAGTCAGCCAGATCAGGGCTGTCAGGCATCTGGAGATTCCAGTCCTTCTTTCTGAGGGAGGGCAGAGGGTGGGGATTCGGATTTAATGTGATTGGGATGTCAGTGATGGCATCTCTGGCTTATCGCCCGGACGTCTGCTGCAGGTGACACGGCCGACAGTAATGAAAGTCTTACTCTGGCGGAGATGAGGCCATCAGAGCTTAGAGTCAGGCCTCTATCTGATTTAGAAGAGAGCTGTGGAAGAAAAACTCAATGCCAAAACTACAGGACACAAGTGCATTCTGGGTCTGTACATGGGTTTGCTGTTTTTTCACAAGAATCTTTTCACAGGTTATTTAGATAACTAATGGCTATATGCAGTTACAATTTGTCTACTGGTTAGTGCACTTCCCCAACTTACTAGTTATTAGTGTTTCTTCTGTTACAACATTACTGTTTAAAACATTAGGGTTGGTTATATTGTATTTGTATACATTAGACTCTACAAGGATACATTAAATTCATGAATAGAAAATTAAAAGAGCATTTATTTGTAATAATATATATATTTTTTATGTCTTTACTGTCACTTTCATTTAAAATGATCACATTTTCTTTAGGAATATTAAGCAGTTTAGCACAACCAAATTAGAATGTGTTTTACGGTGATTTTTTAAGGATCATTTGACACTGAAGACTGGAGTAATGGCTGCTGACAATTCAGCTTTGCCATCACTTAAATAAATTACATAAATTAAAATATATTCAAGAAATGGAAAAGGATATTTCATAGTATAACTGTTTTACTCTACTTTGATTAAATGTAGCCTTGTGCATACAAGACTTGTTTCAAAAATATTCAAAAGTTTTGATATGGAAGGATTTTATTTTGTATTATTTTAAAAACATTTAGTATTTTTTTATGTTTTATTTTGAATATAAGTGCAATTCCCAAATTGGAATTCAATTTGAAAGAGGTAGCACATAGAATTGAAATTCTGAATGTAAGGATGTAGGATTGATAATGTTTAACAGAAATGTTTGTTGTATTGTTTGACATGATACAAATGTGTTTTAGTAGTAAATAATAAATTTCATGATGTGAAATTATTTTGGATAAGTGATTTTTCACAGACAAGGATATGACTCCCATAAACTAAAGCCTTTTCTCATTTTAAGTTAATTCATTTAATTTCTCATTTAATTATTGCTCAAAGACTAGAAATGTAGAGATTAAAATAGTATTAATATACAGTCGTTTTTGCCCTTTAACGAGATGGAAAAATAAATCTAAAGAAAAAAAATGGTATGATCAGCCCATTATACACATTTGTCTTTTACATCACAAAACAATTATAAACTTGGAAGGACATCATAAGTTGAGTTTCTGACCGCTAATTAAATAATTCTGAGACCCCGAGAAGAGAAAGAGAAGAGCCTGTATGTGTCAGGAAGTCCTTCCTCTCCACCAGCGCCAATTATCTTTGGAGATGGCAGGACGACACTGCTTTGGCATGGGGTAAGATGGGGTGGAGGTGGGTTTGCTGTCCTCACCTCTCTCCCACTGTGTGTGGGCAGCCAGCCATCTCATTACCACACACAGACCACAGCCTCAAGTTTCTTCTTTCTTCTATTTTTGTCATCTGTTTTTCTTCTTATACGAGTCTCCTGTTTTTGCTTCTCCACTCGCCGTCACCGTAAGTATGTTTACTGCCAGATGATCACAATGATCTATAATCTTTTTTATATGAACAACACAGTATGTAAACAACTACAGCACTTTCTTTGTCTTCTAGTTAGGTTTGGAGTCACTGGATAGTGGGAACAGGATGCTACAAAAATGGTTTCTTAGTGAACAACAACAACAACAACAACAACAAAAACACATTTTATTAGGAACATTTTAGTGGGTAATAGCAAAGTCTAATAATGCAAATGATTATTTACTTACCCAAACTATTTACTGTTTGATAATGATTTGATAATGGCCATTTACTGTGTTTGATAATGATCATTGTTTGAACCAGGGTTTCTACACTGGGGTTTGTGAGGCAACTGCAGGAAACAAGCAAATGTTTGCTACTGTAGTATAACAATAATCATCTATCTGAATTCATCTTAGATGGGATATATATACAGGTCCTTCTCAAAAAATTAGCATATTGTGATAAGTTCATTATTTTCTGTAATGTACTGATAAAAATTAGACTTTCATATATTTTAGATTCATTACACACAACTGAAGTAGTTCAAGCCTTTTATTGTTTT
>JAUYWG010017360.1:0-27409 GCA_034779775.1 Enteromius afrohamiltoni
ATACCAAAAAATTTAAATATTTTTAGTTTTATATATATATATATATATATATATATATATATATATATTAAATTCAATTAAATTCTATAAATATTTTTAAAAGGTTTAAATTAAAAACATTTTGTAAATACTTTGTTATTTATATGTTTTACTACTGATTGAGTGATCAATTGTTTGACTCTACAAAATGCGCGAGAACCGACCAAGAACCGACTCAAATATAAGAAATATATATTCATCTGCATGCTTCCATAACATATCTTACCTTTGATGACTGTGCTATTATCCAAAGAGTATAATATTGGTAATTAAGGTTCAGTAGTTGTGTCTGAACTTTAAACAGGTATACAAGCCTGTTTAAGTTCTAGAACGGCAGAAAAGACAACCTTATGCGGAAAGTCTGGAACACCCACCACGGCTGTCAACAATTTGAATACAGATGAGCAACTCGAGTTAAAAATAAAGAGGAAAGGAAGCAGCCTTTAATAAACATTTCATATTGCTGTCACTTACACATAAGACCTTAGCCACAGCAGCATCCAGCGCTGGCTCGAAAACCTCTACAGGCTGCCAAAGAAACGTAGCCCCACAATGAACTTTTCAGCACTAAAAATAACCCTCAGAATAAATGATGCCCAAACTGAATGGCAAACTGAGGCCTCTTTTTTCACACCTGTACTGCGTCTGAGCAGCCAGTCTGTCCAGCAACAGTGGCATTGTTGCACTGGTGAAGGATGGAGAGGAAATGAGTTCTTCAGTTTGAGGGTTAGCCATAGCATTGTTTGTGGATGTGCATAATGGTTGTTGTTATCATGCACAATAAATATGCAAACCACATTAAAACAGTTTTGGGTCCACATCAAACTGACATCATCAGGGCCTTTCTGACCTGCCTGCGGACATTTAGAGACATCAGGAGCAGGAGCGTTTCTTCACGGGACAGAACAAAAGAAACATTGTTACTGAACCGTGTTCAAGTTGGGAACAAGCTAACACAGTTAAATGTTCATTAGAGTGTTTTATTAAGCAAAATGAGCAACCTGTTTCCCTTCAGGCTTCTTGGAGAGATGAAGTTTGACATGCTCGAGACAGATCTGCTTCACGGCCTGACGTTAAACAAGCAGTCAAGAAGTCAATCAGCTCTTTCTCCTTCACTAGCCTCAATGTGGACTTCTTCTAGAACCTAAGATTACATTCAGCCGTTTAGATTAAAGTATGCTTTATGACATTATGATGTTAACACAGCTCTTTTTAAACTAGATTTTTGTAAGAAAATGAGTGCTGTCTGTTTGTGCAAAACCTTATCTCAGATTACAGCACCCTTATTATCAACAAGACATGATTTAAGGAATCATTTATGTCTATATGCCTAAATATTATCAGTGCACACTAAAACATGTTCCCACTTCCAAAATAAATGTCTATATTAGATAACTGAATTACAATAAGGTTACATTGCCACTAAAATTACTTAAATTAAATGAAATAGAAATAGAAACTCAGCAAAAGACTAATAAAAAATACTAATAAAATAGAATGGCAAAATTACATAAAATGATCACAACTAAAATGTATACTAAAAATATACAAATAAAAGATAATTCAAAATAGTAATTAGAAAACGCCACAGTGGTAAGATGACCTCAAATAACATCTGATTTTCACATATTAAGTCCACATCTGATTGTTTATGTGGAAAGTTGTCATTAATGTAAAATACTAAATCAAACATTCTAAGTAAATGTCTATTTTAACTAAACAATTGAATAACTTCAGAAAAATCCATCAAAAGCATCCCAGAGATTTGACTGTTTTAGTTGTGCGGGTATGCTCAGAGATGATGCAAATGTCTTTGCTTCTAAAAATAGGTACTTTATCGAAGAACCTTTAACATCCCTGGTACATTTCTATTGCACACAATGTTTTTCAAAGTTGAAAAGGGTTCCTTAGATCACACAAACATTCTTCATATTAAGGTTCTGCTAGTCATTCAGTCATTTTAAGGAATAAAGAAAGTTGCCAGACTTGACATCAATACAAAGCAGAATATTCCAATATTGAGTGTGGCCACAGAGAATTCATACTGCTATCCCACACAGCTGGCTCTCCTTCTTAAAAATAAAGGGGCTTCAAAGGCTTCTTCAAGCAATGCCATAGAAGAACCACTTTTGGTTCCACAAAGAACCATTCAGTCGAACCATCTCTTTCTTACCTTTAATCTCTTTCTAACCTTCTTTCACCAAAAATAAGTTTTTTATGAAACAAAAAGGTCCTTTATGTAACCATTTAGACAAAAAGGTTCTTCGACTGTATGGCATTGTGAAGCACGTATACAAATGCGTTTTTCCCAGTCGATACTCTGGTTACTTCTATTAAGTTTCACGGGTATGCGTGTGGCATAGATGGATCTCATTTTATATGTATTATGCAAATACCGCCTTGGCTGGCGTGAACGACCCGTCCTTTTAACGTAAACAAACCGCCTGGCAATAAATCCTCACTTGTTATTTCCTCGGTTTCCCTCCCCAGAGCCGATTCTCAAATACAACATCTGCTTGTTGAACACGACGCCCCCCCTCATTCCCCCACGTCGACTCCCAGCATCTTCAGCAGCATGAGGGGGTAGAAACAGTCAAGTCTTTTAATATGGCTTATGACAGCCCCTCAGTGTGTGTACGCTGGCAAGTCCCTGACTTTTAGACCGGCCTCTCAACCACGACCTAGTACTCATTACCACTGTTTGTTTTGGCAGCGGCCAGATGGTACTTAGGAGCGTCGAGCGGCACAAGCGTCCCGGCCAACACGCGATATTTATGTTTAGGGGACATCGGTTTAGTTAGATAGAATCAATAATACCTTTTAACGCAGGTCTTGAGGACTTTGTGTGAAGCCGAGCGAGAGAGAAAGGAAAATATATACTTCGGAAAACAAATCAACCATTTTTCTTTTCTCTCCAAGTATAATTTGGACCCCAACCCACCTAATTTTCAGTCTGGGGCCGCTTGTGGATTGTCAAGTTGCCTACGCGTGGAATAAGGTATTATGTTACTACTCGATATGTACCAAGAATGTGATAAACAACACTAGCATTCTTGGATTGTCCGCAAGGAACGTGAAGTAATACCAGCAGTCACACATACCTCCAAACCATCATCTGACCTCAGCGCTAATGTGCTACATGAGGGATCAAGCCATCGAATGGTGTTAACGCTCATCTAATGAGAGTCCTCTGCTTGTCTCATGTGTTGGAAGAGCCACTAAACCAAAAATTTGTCAAATTAATTACCTCTCATCCAACCCACCCCAAAACAATTTGAGCTATTTACAAGGCAGACACAACAGTTCACAAGGATTGAGAATGAGAATGTCAATACAAAATATGGAAAGCTACTTTGAGAAATAACTTTAAGATCGCTTTTGAATAGTTTTCTAGCTACAGATTCTTTTAAAAGTTATCTTTCACCTGTTTTCAAGCTAAAATTCTCAAAAATAAGATACATTTACTACAAAAGCAACAATGCATAAGATATTAAGATTCATTTTTAGAAATTGCATCTTTAATATTTTGTCTTATTGCACTGGAAGTTCTTCTCATTTTTAAATTTTTAGATATTCTAAAATTAAAAGATAAAAATTGCAATGTGCATACTGATAAAGCGCATACCTACAATTTACTGTACTGTAAACCACCTTTTTGCCAATATGATCTAGAGATCAGGCTGTATTCGAACCTGCAACCACTGTGCCACTATCTAAAATGAAGCATTTGGTTGTAGAGGAACAACTGAAGATACTATTTAATCTGGACTGTTTCAGAGCAAACCAGCTGTGCAAACAAAAAAGCAGGGCTCTGCGGGCCGCTGGGGATACAGGTGTAATTCAGAAGAATGAATAACCACACTGTGGTCAGGACTGGCTTCTGACTCAATGACGTCTAATCATCAAGTGCCACCACGCCACAGACCTGCAGACAAACCTGCAGATGTTCATAATATGCAAGTCACAGTCAACATGTGATGGGATTGTTTGCTCTGGATGCCAGATTTCACATCAGCAACTTAATTCCAGGGTAAGTCCAGAGAGACTGTGCCTGGCTTTGTGAGGGTTTGCCCCTGCTGGTAGATGCCCTCTACCATGTCATCTCATGACAATTACATAAAATGTTGTTTAATACAATGTACATTTACTTATGTTTTTACAGGCACTAAAACATACAATACTGAGGTCTTTTCAGCATCCAAATGTACGAATAAGTAGCTTCATTTCAATGACATTGTTTGCAACTGCATTTTTAAACTATTTAACATTACTTCATATGAAATGATAACGTTTCACTCTGTTCTGAGTGATTTCTTCTGCCAGCTCGTTTCCAAAAATAGGCCTTTATAATGTTAAACAAGACTTTATTTTAAACCCTTAAAATAAAAATAAAAATATGCAACAATTACAAAATCAAACCATAATGTTTTCAGCGATTAACAACATATATTCTGCTATACTTTTGGTAATGTTTTTGACATTCGTGCAATAAATAATGATTGTAATTACATTTATCTGTCTGTCATGTTTTTTTACACTGTACAGAGATGAAAATGGGTAGGTTTAGGTTTGGGGAAGGTTAAGGGTTCTAAAAATCTAAATTGCTTATTGATAAAACGATAAAAATGCATTGATACAAATATCTTAATTATATAAAAGACATACGCAGCTATTTTATGTATTTAAACAAAGGATATGTAGCCATTTTTACTTTTTAAATGTTTAAATATGTTTAAAATGTACATTTTAGCAACAGTAAAAAAAATCATGCTGGATGTGTGGGAAATATCTCTTTCTACTGACAGCCAATCAAAAGCATGATACTGAGACCATACTGAGATTATTATCAGTAACTAAAATCATAAACACATTTGCATTAGTTAAAATAAAATGAGAATTACAAAAAAATATCTAAACTAAATATACTATACTAAACACATACAAAACAAATATGTTTTTATGTTTTAACTAAAACTAAAATAAAGACATGTTTAACTTGAAAGTGAAAAAATAAACATATACCAAAGTATGATTTTGCTAATTTCTTTCTGCTTCTGCTTTGCTTATATACATGTATACATATTTTATTTTTACTCTTAGAAAGGCTGAAAATAATAATAATAATAAAAACACTGAATAATGATAATGGGTGATCTGAGATCAATCAAATTCCCTGCTGTTAAAATATCTCAACTGATAAGAAATTGAAGTGGCCATGTATAAAGATTCACCTTCAGAGTGACCAAAGATGCACAGTTTTACACTGCAGTACCACATATGTCCATTAGCTTCTTTGCCAGTGCTCTGTAAAGGTTTATTGACACTGAAAATATCACCAGTGGGTCCCCTGGGAGTGGTGGGTTTGCTGACGCCGGGAGCGGTGTTAAGACCAAAAAGGACTAATTGAAGGAGACGCTTACATATTCTCCAGTGTATGGCTCAGGGGTGCATCTGGCCACAGCAATGGATGCCTCTGGCAGCAATGTGGGTAGTGGATAAGGCCTAAACCAAGAGATGCACAACAGGGCACATAGGGCTATAAAAGATCACACAAAAGAAAAGGTTTCTGAGGGAGACATAAGAAAGACATTAGGTAAATTAGCTATCATAGGAGACTTGATTTAAGGGATGCTTTAACATAGTTTCGGGAAGAGCGCGCTGAGTATCTGCACAGCCGGTTCCCAATGACGCTCATCAGTATTTCGCCCATTAGCTATTAATTATTCCCAATTTCATTTATCCGCCTCAGCATAAATACCATCGTCTCCCTCCTCTCAATATCAAGTTACGCACGATCCCTCCTTCCTCCCCTTCTCTGCCTTTTCTTCGCACCATCAAGGGGGCGGTCGGGACCGAGCCACGCTCCGGGCTCTGCCCTCGCCAGGGTTACTGGCAGCAGGGCTCGGGGCCCTCCGAGCTCCCGGCTCGCCCCCTGGACAGCACGCCAAATTTGCTTATTTAAATTCATGAAGAAGTACGAATTTGTGAAAGGTGTTTTAAAGACCACACCAAATTAAAACGTAAAAAATATAAAACTTAGTTCATCATCTGTATATTCTGGTTCGAAAAGGAAGGCTTTACATACAGCATGCATCTTCTTTTGCTTGTCAACAAGCAGTGCATCCAGGTTCTATTTCACAACGACGGCATCATCAGCATCACATGCATACATTATGGTACTCTCATGTGTCAAAAAAGAAAGGGTTGAATAAAGTTATTTTTGTTTTCTTTGCACACAAAGAAATTAGTAGCATCATAAGATTACTTAAAATGACCATTCTAAAATGCTTAACGTGAAAAACCCTTAACATAGGTTAAAGCACCTAAAAACTGACGACGGAAAACCAAAGTTTTGTCAAACCTTCCTTATAATTATCAATAACTACTGTCAAAAGAACGATTCCATATTCAACAGATAAAGTGAATAATATCACGTGAAGTCCATTATAAGGAAACAGCTTAACGTGGCTTGACGGACTCTACCTTAACAATTCTGTCAAATTTGACTTATTATAAAGATTTGCCACTGTCAAAAGAACAAGCTCTTATTCAGCCTATAAAGTGAATAATATTACATTAAGCTGTTTCCTCATAATGGCTATGGAGGTGAACACTTAACATGATGTTATTAGCGTTATCTGTCGAATATGGGTTCATTCTTTTGACATTAGTTAGAGATTATTACAAGGAAGTTTTGACAGAAATTTGGGTGCAAATGTGCGTAAGCCATGTTAAGTGTTTTTAACGTTAAGCATTTTAGAATGTCCCACTTAACATTCAGGTCAATTGAGGTATATTTTTAAAAGTTGAACTTCTTTGACGCATCCTTTTTATAACATCAAGACTGAAAAATAATAGTTGTGGACATAATAGTAAAAGAAGACAATTTAATAGTAATAGAAAAATATACAAATATAAAAAATCATTAATGAAACACTAAAAGCAACTGTTGAAGTCCTGGCTGGTCTGCAGCCTTTACCAAACCGACAGTCAGTGATTCAAAGAGCTGATGAGGTAACATAAATGTTCAGTAATGTTTAACAACTGCTGCTTAAAACGGGCATTTCTTGCATTATTTTAAAGAAGTGTTTAATTATAAACAATAGTTTGTTTATTTAACTGCTTATGCATGAAAATGAACTTTTGGAAACTGCTTTTTTTCTTTCTTTCTGAAACTACATTTTCAAAGTCAAATGTGAGTGAACATGTTAAGGTGCCATGCAACTGACTGTATACCTGAACAAAATATGTCATAAGCTAACACAGGTGTTAGCGATCTGTCCGAAGCTTCTTCACAGTGAACTGCTTTAAATGCTGGTAAGTGTTTGATTTGCACTTTTCAACATGTTACCTTTTTTTCTCTCCCACTTTTTTTTTTCTCGGGATTTTTATGTCTGTGAGCAAAGATACATGTTCTGGTATGCCTGCCGCCACGGTGGTGGTGAAGTTTCATGGGTCGCAAACTGACTGCTGTAACAAAAATTGGTTATCCTTTAACGCTCATGCACCTTATCAAAATGAACTACGCTATGTGGGTTTCTTCTTTTTGCATTGCTAAACTCAACTGGTAAGTCATAACAACTGCTGTTACCATACATATATTGCACTCAATTCATTTAGTTGATAGCAGAAATCACAAACGAAAGGCTAAGATTTACGTATATATGAGAAATAAATTTTTTTTTTTATTAATACTGACATTGATTTCTTCCACGCATCTGCTGTAATAAAATAATATTTTTCAGTATCAAATGAATTACAACCTTGGTTATGAAAATAAAAAGTTTTGCAAGAGCTGCTAAGCCATAGACCAGCTATGTGTGAACCCAAGCTTCTGGGCACTGCTCAAAGACACATACCTATCAAATGCCCTGTGAATTGTAAAACATATCAACTCGACACTAGACAGTCCTTTGGGCCAAATGAGTGGGGACTTTCAGATGAACCCCTTCAATATTCTCGTATAGCATTTGATTCACATTATGGTTAGAGCATTAACATGACCTTTGAAAGCCAACATCAGCTCATTTGGTTTGCTGCAGAATGTTTCTTTATCTGCACACAAAGATCTTCACAGTTTAATGTGTGATTTACTTGACTTTGACTTATTTATTATGTTTATTTATTAACTTGAGATGCAGAATTCTTTCCATTGCTCCAAGTTTGATTTTGATAAAGTCTTTTCAATTTTTAGTACAAATTATATTTTCAGCACAAGTTGAGTGAAAAGTGTATCACTACTTTACCTCAATAATATTTTCTTGTATAATAGAGTGAGTTGCGGAATTTGGCGTAAAACTGTATTATGAAATCTTTAAGATAAACAACACTGAAGTGAAGCCATTAAGTTAATGACCCGACTGACTTTGGCTCTGAAGGATGCCATCAGTCTCAGCTAAATTACTTTCAATGATCTTTTCACTGTCAGGGTCTGTAGTTTGCTAGTCCCTGGTTCATCATGGGTACAGTTCTTGCAGAAATCAGCATGAAAATAAAGAGCTTTGTAGCTGTTGTTAACCAAAAAGGCAACAACTAAAGTGCTGAGCAATATTAACACAATCAAATAATGAATTTAATTTCAATACCCTTGTCAAACCACTCTAAAAACATTTATTCTTGGATGATAAGTACTTGATATTAACTTCTACTCTAAATAATTGTCCAATGAAACTAATCTGGTTTAACCACAGTGGGATCCAAAAGTCAAGTTAAGTCAAGTCAAGTCACTTTTATTTATATAACGCTTTTATCAATACAGATTGTAGCAAAGCACTGAACATTATCAAGTAGAACAACAGAGTAATAGTAATGTATAATGACGAGATTAAAAGGTTGGTTAACACATTGAAAATTAGGGCTTTGGGAGTTATTGTAATGATCAGCTGGATGTGCCAGCCCAGCTCTGGATGGCACTTCAGCGCCCAGCGAATTCTCTGTGTTTTTCATGGACTCGTTCCTACGAGCTCATGTCTCCGCCCTGCTTGTCAGTTGTCATGGTGTTTCATTGTTGGCTCCACCCACTGACCTAGTTCTATGTGCATATAACCCGGATGTTTTCCTGTTGTTTTCTACACCGTGTTAATCTTTGTGTTTTGAGCTGTTGTTATCAACCCTGCTTGTAAGTGCTCGCTCTTTAATAAACAATCTGCATATGAATCCGCTGTTATTCCTGCCTCCAGTTCATGATGTACTACAGTACATTTTGGGTAAGTAATTGTTTTTATATTTTCAGTTTTTTACCTTTAGTTTTTATTAATTAATACTACTTTTTTTATTGAATTTTTAGCAATTTTTACATATTTTATTTGAGTTTGATCATTTCATTTAATGCTTTTAATTTAACATGTATATTTTAATTAGATTTTTAATGCATCTGATAGAGTGCGAGTACAGGAACTTGTAGATGAAACCCTAAAAGAAATAGCAAAGGTGAGAAAAAGATAGAGAGAGAGGAATGAGATGGCCTAAATCAACCCTTGCCTCTTAATTTAGCCAACATTCACAGAGACATCATTCATGGCTGTGTTTCTGTGCTCCATGCAGTTTGCTCTATTTGCTTTTAAATGTGTGGCGGAGACCTGGCTCACAGGCCGAGTCCGATTATAACTTTATATTAGGATCCGAGGGGGAGTCAATTACAGCCAGTCCTGTTTTATAAATCAGCGTGAAAGGAGGAAGGAGGGGGAGCAAATAGCACAGGGCCTTCTTAATGCAGATTTGTGAATCCTGACTTGTTTTATTGCTGTTTGAGTAAGTTTGCGGTTCATTTCCCATCAACCCTCTGCTTTATTAATCAGCTCAGGCATTTAATGTATGTCGTCCCAGGAGTGATGGAGGCACTGTATGCTGCTTTGCAGTTGTCGAGAGGGCAGAAAATGAAGAGGGACAGGGTAGGCAAGGTCGGTTTAAGACAAATGGACCTGGAAGGAAAATTGATCATACTGCAAGAACCAGCAATGGACTTATTGTTGTAGCAAAATCAAGGAAAGACAGTCTTGTGCCTACTAACCTATGAGGCATTAAAGCTGTTGGAAAAGCAAGAAACACTGATTTTGCCCAGCAAACTGCAAATGTTGTTGTAACCACAAATGAAAAAGAACATTTATACAGAAGTCTAATGATTAGCAGACTGATGAGGACATAAGTGAATGGAAATAATGTTGGTAACTACCCAATGATTGCGACACGCTCTTTAGCTTTGTATTAAAACCTACTGAGCTGTCAAGCTCTCTGCTCTCTACATAGACAGCATCCCAATGGAAAGTAAGTTGAAAAAAATGTCTAAACTGGTTTAATTTGGTCTGAGTTGGGCGTTTGGAGACCAGGACCATACAGTCATAAACCAGTGAAACACCAGCATAAAGGGGTTCAAAGATTTTAAATTAATAAATTAGTTTTTTTTTACGTTATTTTTATTTATAAACTTTATAAAACGCAAGGCGTAATTATGTGTCAGTTTACTTTTAATGAACATGTATCTTAATTTATTAATGCTTAATAAATAATTAAATAAAATACTGAGCACACCCCAAAAATTTACACACACACACACACACATATATATATATAAAGAACATAATTGTAACATATTTCTGAGTTAACAGCAGCACACTCTAAATCCAGATTATTATTTTTCACATATGTTTTAATTGAATTGAAACTTTTTCTCAATTCTCAAGTCCTCTACACAATCTAACATGTGTTTAAAATTGAACTGGAAATTAGCTGGGCGTCCGGCCAGAGGAGAACTGGACCCGACTAAGCCTGGTTCTCCCAAGGTTTTTTTCCCCATTCTCTCATGGATGGGGTTTTGGTTCCTTGCCACTGTCGCCTCTGGCTTGATTAGATGGGGACACCTGATTTCCAGTGATTATCATCATCTTGACTACAGAGATCATCTCTGCATTTGATAAATAAAGTTTAAAAAAATCTCATCATTATACACTGCCATCGCTCTATTTTCCTACTTGATAATGTTCAGTGCTTTGCTACAATCTGTATTGTTAAAAGCGCTAGATAAATAAAAGTGACTTGACTTGACTCAATACTTTTTTATTGTATTATTATTGTAAATGCATACAGTATCTATAATCAACATTTTGTGCCTCCATTGCATTATGGGGCTTTGTTCTCTAAAAAGGATTTTTGTGATCCTGCCTTAAAGTTTTACTAAAATTAAGGTAACATATGAGGAATGCACATATGCAGCTGTCTAGGTTTTGTAGCAGAAAACAGATTAAGAATTACAGCCCTTCCTACCATCTTTGACAGAACCAATTGTGGAAATTCTTTCACTTAATGTAGCCAAAAGTATCCAATTAGTTGAAACGGGACCTTTTTTGTGATGTCTGTAAGAGTTAATATTTCTCATAACTGTCATCTACACTGACCTGAGTGGTCAAAGTTCATTAATCAGACTGACCACCCCATAATTACCTCCCTGTCTTGCTGAGCGCACTGCCTGTCAATCTCTCAGACTGACAGGTCAGTGACCCAATAGACCACAGACATTTTCATTTCCCACTGGAGATTAGGGAGTGGGACATTTAATTGCCCTCAAAGCGTTTACTGCACCGAGTAAACAGGCTCAGGCATTTACAGTGTGGTATCTTGACTTGTGTTTATGCCAGGAGTACTTTGCGTGTGCCCAAAGCAGTGAAAAACCCAAATGCTGCTCACACTGAATAAAATTCTGCTTAGGTGAATAATATATTCAATTATTCACCCATCTTTCCATCCATCTGTCAAATTCCTGTGGTTTGGACGCTGAAGTGGACGATTATGGGTGGGTGTAAATACAGGCCCTGTTCCATAGTTTCATTTTCACTAAATTTGTGATGGTGATCATAGGACAACATTCCACATTTTGCAACAGATTTTCTTTAAGGGGTCAGTTTACTCCAAAAATTAAAAAAAGACATAACTCAGGGAGAAGAATGGTTGGGTAAATTGTTATTTTTGTTTTCTTTGTGGAAAAAAAAAAAAAAAAACCCTTTTTCAACTTTTCTAGCAAATTGCAAAACTAAATGTCACTTCCTGTTTTACAGATGTATCATTTCAGGATCATTTCAGTTTTTTTGCTGTCTATGGAGGGTCAGATGGATATCTGATTTCATCAAAAATATCTTAATTTGTGTTCTGAAGATGAACGCAGGTCTTATGGGTTTGGAACGATATTAGGGTATGAATGACATCATTTTAACTAATTCTTTAAAGTTAACCAACAGGCAAATAGCCGTTGTCTATAGATGTTGTTTTAGGGTATGTTAGTATTTAGACACAGTTTTTAATTACTGAATCCCAGTGTTTCTATCACACCCATTGCCATAGATGTGTAAAATCAAGCACCTACAGTAGCAATGCAGTCTGTATACCGTTTCCAAAAATTTGTGACAAGAATAGGTAATTATGCGGTTCTATGAAAGGATGTCACCTCCGTCAATTTGTGAAATTCCATCCCTGCTTAATATCCTGTGGTCAACTGCAAGTGGTGTTATTAAAAAATAGAGGTGTTTAGAAACTGAAGCAACTGAAGCAACGAAACACAATACCACATAAAGTCACAAAGCAGGGTCACTGTGTGCAGAGGCGCACTCGACTTATTCCACAGCAGAAGAATTCAAAACTTCAACTGGCATTGGTATCTCAAGAAAAACTGTAAGGATGGAACTTAATAAAATGGGTTTCCATGGCTGAGCAGCTGCAGGCAAACCTTACATCACCAACACAATGCCAAGCGTCAGATGGAGTGGTGTAAAGTACCACAAATTCCTACAGAAACACCCCAAAAGGTTGTTGCAAGACTTCCTAGAAGAGTGGAAGCTATTATAGCTACAAACTCATATTAATATCTGTATGCAATGTCATTAAAGTGCCCTGTTGGTAATGGTTAGGTGTGCCAATACTTTTGTCCATTATAGTGTCTATTCACGTTGAATAATGCAATGTAAGTCTCTTTGCATAAAAACATCTGGGAAAATGCAGTAAAAATATGAATGTACTCTTATAGTTAACTGAGCCAATAGTGCACAATATATATTGTTTATCTTTTTTTAATAAAAATTAACTGTAGATAATTGCAAACAGATTTGAAAAAGTACAAATGGGATACAAAAAGATCATCAAATATCAAAGATCTATTTCTCGGTTTTCTCTAGTTTTTTAACATTCATATAACCATGCCATGACATTGACAGGCACGTTTTATCAAAAGCCCATCTTGCCAGTGTTGAAACACCCCTTTAATTTATTATTTTACCTGGAAAACAAGACAGAAATACACTTTTTTTTCTTTAGTTTTTTTGCAGTGCACTTGCATGCTTGTGTAGAATACACCATTCATCTGCAAGAGCACTGATACTTTCAATGGGATATACTGAGAAATTATGATCATAAGTGATGCCTCTTTGTGTGTGTGTGCGCACTGTTCCCTTGACATTTATCACCCTGGGGGTCCCGCTCCTCCTCCGCTATGCCATGGAAGTGGGGTGAGCCATGGGGGCTCTTATTCATTAACGTGAGTGACAGAACGAGAGTATGTGTGGAGAGCAGAACATCAGGTGCTCTTTGCCACTCCATTCAGCAGAGCTGTTGATACGGGCGAAAATGACAGGCATGACGGTGATGTGAGGGCAGGAGGCATCTCATTCCGACCCCCTCATTCTCCTCCAAACTCATTTTCTTGTGGCTCTTGGCAAGAGTTTCTGACATAAGACCACAATTAGTGGCCTAATGCGATGGAGCATTTATTATAGCGTTCTATATGGATTACAATTTAGCGATAACATCGTTATGGCATCGATTCCAACCTCATGATGAAAGAGAGCAATGGCGATACACTTATCTGATGCATCGTTTGCCATTTTCAACATGGCTCAATGCAGAAAGTGGAACTTTCAAGCAGCTGCTGGTAAATTTGGAGGGCATCTTATTTTACCTCACCATCAAGTTCAGTGCATCTACAGCACTGAGCCAGAATCATGTCTTCCAGATATCAGATCTTAGCCATGTGGTCTTGCTTCTCATCGCATCTGCTTTGGATTGTCCATTCCCGCAAAATCTCATCTGGGCACAGGAGATTATGTAAAGAGATGCGATTGTATGTTTCTGTTGAGTTTGCAACAATGATATATAATATGTTTCTCAAGCTCAGATGATGAGCATGTTACAATCAATATCTAGGTTTTTTGGGAAATCGCATAAAATTCTGAATGGAAGCATCAAGATGCACAAAAAAATTTAAAAATAAGCAAAAAAACCTTACACTTGCATGTCATGTAGACATACATACCAACACATTTACTAAATAAATGCCTATACAAAGTTCTAGATCCTAATTCAACCAGAATACAACCTTTATCTTATAAACCTATATTTATTTGTTTTCAGTTGTTTTTAAAAGTGCAGATAAAAGCTATTGGTTTTCCACTTCTTAGTTAAATTTCACAAATAGTTGTAAAATAAATTACAAGTACCACTGATTTAAATGTGAGATTTTGAAGAAACCTTTGGTCTTTTTAGAAGAGCTTTTAAGTGCTTTGCTCACGGTTTTCATCGAGTCTGCAGATGTCTGGCTTTGCTTTAGAGGGTACAAACCTTTTCTCTCTTAACGCACCCCATCTTTATCAGACCAGAGATCGGAGGGGAGATCCATTTGGCATGACATGTGAAGGCCTCTTGAGGAGAGGACCAAAACGAACGAACATATTGTTTCTAACACAATTTTTACAGGATACGCTGCCTGACACATGTGCGGCTAAACGATGCTCTACCGCGGAGTAATGGTGCTCGCTGTGTCAAGATTTAGTCAGCTGCGTCTGACCCCAGAAAACAATAAAAGCAGAACTGATGAGCTAATAGATCAGGTCAGGTAAGAGCTGGCCAACCGTTCTCTGGTCCTCCGACCGGGTGCTTGGCGCAAGACCGGCCTCACAGCTGGATATCATTAACGTCTCGGCATGCATGACCACCTGTTATCAATAAAGTGTTGCGCTTTCTCACTTTTTCTCAGCTTGGTCTGTCTGCGGCACTGGCTCATCCTAGGGAGTTAAAAACACCCCGTTGCTCTCCAAGGGACTACATTCCTCCCTATACATGGGAATTAATCATGTGAAAAGTGGTAAGCCAATACACATTAGTTTATGCTTGATGAACAGGCAAATGTATTAGCCAGTGCTGCATGTGGACGTAAAGACCCTCGGGAGGGAGGCTGTTGTGAAAGACAAACTCGCTCTTGTAGGGAATGAAAGATAAACGGCATCAAGACGGCTGGAAAGAGAGATGGGATGTTCCTAAACTTCATCCCAGTGGACTTCCTCATCATCCTAATGGCAGATGCTAAAACGCTTTTATGAATTAGTATCATCATTAA
The DNA here is from genome assembly GCA_034779775.1 of Enteromius afrohamiltoni. Taxonomy (NCBI): domain Eukaryota; kingdom Metazoa; phylum Chordata; class Actinopteri; order Cypriniformes; family Cyprinidae; genus Enteromius; species Enteromius afrohamiltoni. The sequence goes on from JAUYWG010017360.1 coordinate 15,410, forward strand.
AAGTTGTAGAATTTGGTGGATTAGTTAATTGATCAATAATTTTTTGGGGGGTATAGAGTTAACAACAAGATGGTTTGCATCCTAAAGCACTAGAAGTATCGAGAAGGCCGTCCATTGCAATAAACCAACACATGTTTCTGTGAAATGCCGTGTGCCTCATCATAACGGATGGAAAAACATCTGCATTTAATGGTCATTTATGGAACCCCAGCTTTAAAACTCGATTTGATTACACACTTTTCATATCCTCAAATATTTATTTTATTTGACAGTCAATATGACCTGGAGAGTTTGATCATAGCTCATTATTTGCTTCTGTTTAAAGTTTGATTTGTTTAGATGTCAATGAGAATCTGGCTGTTGCACTTGTGCTCCGTTACCAATTGTGACGTCCTCTATAAACGGCCCCTAGAGCGACATTCTGATTTGTAAACTGTTGACACTCTAAACACTGGGGAAGAACTTAGGGCTGTCGCAATGAAATTAATTGTTAATGAGCATCAAGAGAACCTGATTAAAGTGCTTAGGAAGGTGTTTATGTTTGTACATAGAAAGTAAAGGCTTGATGCTACAGAAAAAAACTGCTTTGGAAAGCAAACCACTTACACTGGGGCTTTAAAATTCGGACATATAACATATAGCGACATATATTGTCTTTTCGCTTGGTTTTTGCACCGATGCCATAGAAGATCCATTTTTGGTTCTTCAAACAAAAATAATTCTTAAAAAGAACCCTTTTTTTTTTCCTTAGTATGAAAAACATTTTTGATAATAAAGAATCTTTAGAGCACTGGATAGGTTGCATGGTTTCCAATTAAGAACTTTTATTATTAAGTAGTTATTTCATGAGTTCACACTTCCTCATTAATGGAATGAATAAAAGCAAATTTGAGGGGCTGTCTGGGGGCAAGCCGGGAGAACAGCAGACTCCGAACTCTAGCGGCTTGAACCCTATGCGAGGGTTATGGTCCGGTGTCCGGATCGATCTCCGTATGCCCCCCCTGAGGAAGTCATGGAGATGAAGGAGGAGATGGGGAGGAGGAGGGATGCACAAAGAGATGCGGATGTAGGGGAAACGGGGTTATTTACGGGGTATGAAGGATTTGATTGGGTATTCGTAACAAGGAGATTGATTAGATGATTGAATTCGTCTAGCGTTACCCCCGAAACTTTGTTATCATCAAAGCATGCACATACCATTAAAAAGCTACACTTTTACTGTTAAAATAAATTTAACAAATATCAGCATGCAGGGATCCTCTCTGAGGGTTTACGGGATTGATTTACGTCTTTCTCCACCAGTTTCCGTTTTTGTATTTCTGGGAAAGTGTCCTGCTTTATCTAAGCAGATACTGTAGCTATTGCATTTTGTTGCAGAATTGCATTATCTTGGAAACACCCGAAGACTCCTAGTTTTATTTGGTTGGAAGATTCAGTGTTTTTTCTCAAACTTTAGAAAGTCAAATTCCCTCCTAGAGGTCTCGTTGACCAGTTTATCCAAAAATAGCAACTATTAATTTCACATTTGTTAATTTATAAAGGCTTCTTTTAGAATGATATTCTTATATTCACTGCTGATTATTGCCTGATAAAATAGATTGGAGTTTTTATAGGATCAAGGACAAGTTTGTCAGTTACTGTCATGAAGAAATAAGGGCACCGTTCACTGAGCCTAGCTCACTGTAAACTCTCACTGTTAAATCAAGGACATGGGAATTCAGCTGTACAGTAATTACTTCAGCAGTCTGTGTCTTAAATTAGAACCTGAAAAGAATGTAAGCAAACCAAAATTGAATGATTGCAGTATTACTCTTTGTAATACAAGGACGGGCACAATCTTAATTGTGAATTCTCAGACTTTCATAAGAGGTCTTAACTTTTTGTAATTTCCAGATACCAAAGCCTGCAATCAAAATAGAAATGTATGAATTGCATTTTTTTGCAATTATTCAAAATGATTAATTATGTCTATCTATCTATGTATACAATTTATAATTTATTAATTAATTATAAAAAGAATAGTCAATAGTTTATATATAATATAGCACTTTACGTTTCCTGAAATGACATTTATCTTGTGGGATTCTCTCTCTGGCTTTCCCTCTTACCTCTATTTTCTCTAGCACACTGACAGTGCGTCATGCTCACCTTAGCAGCTTGAAAAGACAGAAGAATCCCAGCTGAGATAAGGCAGATACTGGCCTGCTAGGGGTAAACTAACAGATAGCAGTAAACAATGTACAGTGTCTTCAGCCCCTGCTCCAAAGCCCAGGTGAGGCCTTCCTCTGCCTCTGCAGGTGAGTCAGCAAGGGATCTTGATAAGAGGATTAGTTTATAAAACATTTCCTCAACAGCTGTGCAAGACTCTTGGCACAAAAATGCAGCACTTAGTCATCAACACTAAGGGTATTATGATGAATTGGCTCTTCACTTTCTTTGTCAAGGGCCACAAGGATATATAAATGCTGGATTTGGATTATGGGAAAAAAGTAAGGAAGAAGGGTAATCACATTTAAATTAAAAGCACATCTTACAATTTTAATTACACAACTTTTAACTCAAATTTTAACCAAATGCTCACATAATCAGTTGAAATGGGTAAAAAAAATATATGAAAAAACAATTTGTTGAAATGTGTTTTAAAGATTGCATTATCAAGGATAACACCCAAGCTCTTAAGCTGCCTTGAAAATATAACATATTCACTAATAATGTTTCCAAATGGCAGTAAATAAATGACAAAGTGTCACACGTACCAGATCACGTGAGGTTACGAGGACCCGGATGTAACCTCACGCAGGTATATAAACAGGAAGCAGGTGTCTGTCTAGCACCAGACATTAAGCTCATGGTAAGCTTCGTCAGGTCCCCATCTCATCTCTACTCACGTGAGTACTCTCTAGGTTATCTACCTGTCTGTGTGCGTGTGAGAACGCAGATTTCTCAGTGGAAATCCCAACTCCCAGTGGGAGCGTTCTCAGATCAAACTGTGTGGTTACCTGCTCACTTGCGTTCTTCCACGTTTGGGTTTTCCGTCACGCTACAAGGGGACACATCCTCGATCATTCATTTCTTGTCTGCCTCCGTGACAGAATGTCTGGTCCCGCGACGGTCCCGGCGGATCTGGAAGGATTGTGGGGTGTGATTCAGCAGCAGGCTGATGGAAATCGCGGCTCTGCGACAGGAAGTGGTGGGGCTCCGGGAGGAGGTCGCCACGCCGCGCTCCGATCCGAGACCATAGGTCTTCGGGCGGAGTGCGGGGCTGTTCATTCGGACCTCGTCACCCTGCAGGCGGACCACGATGACCTCGCCGCTGCGGCGATCACCCCTGCAGGACCAATCCGCTCTACCGCTCACCCCAAGATCGCACTTCCGGAGAAATGGGATGGATCCGGAGCCAGGTGCGATGTGTTTCTCACTAACCTATCACTTCTGTTTGAGTTTCAGCCATCCAGATACCCATCAGACCTCCTTATCCCTCCTTATCTCTCTCCTCACCGGTTAGGCAGCTGAGTGGGCTGCGGCGGTTCTGAAGGCTGATGGGATCGCCGCTCATTCATATGCAGAGTTCACCACCCAGATCAGAGCCGCCTTTCAACATCCTGAGAGCGAGGTGGATTCCCGACTATACCACCTGAGGCAGGGCGAGCGCAGCGTCAGCAAATACACCACAGAGTTCCGCACTCTCGCTGTTCAGACTCGGTGGAGTGACGCGGCGCTCTGCACAGCCTATTTTGAAGGACTGTCCACCCGCCTCAAGAACGAATTGGCTGTGCGTGAGCTGCCGGCCACCCTGGAGGGCATAATCCAACTAGCTCTCCGGGTGGATCAACGTATGGCCGACGATCTACACCACTCCGCACAACCTCAACCCTCCGTCACCACCATCCGGACTCACCATTCACCCACGCTGTCGCGGTCACCAACCGGATTGTTCACTGGGGGGTGACCTGTCAGGAGTTATGTCTCCAGGCCACGGCTGGGACGTGTTCCGGGGAGTCCGAGGCTCCCTACGTCAAGCTGGACGGGGTCCCTGCTCCGTACCGCGACCTAGATCTTTATTAAGAGACGTGCTGCCAGCCTACCACCTCACCGTCCTTACGATCTGGCTATCAACCTCGTGCCGGGCACGGTACTTCCCCGCGGCCATTTGTACTCCCTTTTGGCCACTGAACACCAGGCGATGGAGGAGTACGTGGCGGAAGGACTCCGGGCCGGTACCATCCGTCCTTCCAGCTCCCCTGCGCCCGTGGGGTTCTTCTTTGTGAAGAAAAAGGACGGGGGTCTTCGTCTGTGTGTTGACTATCGGGGGCTCAATCAGATAACTATCAAGAACCATCATCCACTCCCTCTCACCAACACCTCCCTGGACGCCCTCTCTGGTGCCCGCTTCTTCACTAAGCTGGACCTACAGAGCGCCTACAACTTGGTCCGCATCAGGGAGGGTGATCCCACTGGTCACTACGAGACTTTGGTTATGCCGTTTGGTCTGTGCAACAGTCCAGCAGTCTTTCAACAATTCATCAACGACGTTCTCCGGGACATGCTGGGTAGATGGTGCTACGCATATTTAGATGACATCTTGATTTACTCCAAGACCCTCGAGGAGCACACCCAGCATGTCCGAGCAGTCCTTCAGAGGTTACTGGCCCACCAGTTGTACTGCAAGTTGGAGAAATGTGCCTTTCATCAGCACACCACCACATTCCTTGGCTTTGTGATATCCTCTCAGGGTGTGGCCATGGATCCCCAGAAGTTGGAGGCTGTGCGCTCGTGGCCCCTACCCACGTCGCTGAAACAGCTGCAATGTTTTCTGGGGTTCGCCAATTTCTATCCGCGTTTGGGTTTTCCGTCACACTACAAGGGGACACATCCTCTATCGATTTCTATCGGCGATTCATCCGGGGCTTCAGCGCAACTGTGGCACCTCTAACTGCTCTTACCAAACCATCACACGGAGACTTTCATCTCACCCCAGAAGCCATCAAAGCCTTTTATCAGCTATGTCACCTCTTCACCACCGCTCCCATCCTCATCCATCCCAACCCGGCTAAACCCTTCGTTGTCGAGGTGGACGCCTCCAATGTGGGCGTAGGAGCGATCCTCTCACAACGCGGTCCAGATGAGAAGCTACATCATTGTAGTTTCTTTTCAAGGAAATTTAATCCCACTCAGCAGCGTTACGGACCGATCACCAGAACCTCACTGTAATTCGCCAGACCAAACAGCTTAACCCCAAACAGGCACGGTGGGCACTGTTCTTTGGGTTTTCCGTCACGCTACAAGGGGACACATCCTCAATCATTCATTTCTTGTCTGCCTCCGTGACACAAAGGGTCCAGAACTGAACCCTGTGGGACACCGCTTGTAATAATACATAAACCTGGTAGTTGAACAAGTTGTATTATTATTATTATTTATGTGTTGTTATGTTTATAGAGAGGTATTGAGTTTAATGGGAATGTTATTTCTGGACCAGCAACATAGATCTAGAAACACAACAAGATTTTTCTTGTATGGTAATCTTACTAGAAATAGGCAAAATAAAAGACTACGGCAATTCAATGTTTTGCAGGGTGGAGAAGTTTGAAGGCTTTGTGACTTTTAACTTCACAAACAACATTCCCTGTCTGCTTGAAACCCTCTTGGGAGGTTGTAACTTCACAACAACATCAGTGATTCTGTACTTACTCTGAGAATCTGCTTTTCTTTTCTTAGCAGTGCACACTTTTGGAATAATTATGCTGACGAGGTGCCTAAAACATTCCAGTTTAAAAAAAAAAAAAAGGAATTGCTCTGCCGAGACATGAACAAAGCATTTGGAGTGACAAAAATGTCTTAACGGCAAAGTCAGATCTTACTGACACACGCACAGAGCCATGCACGATTAAATCTTTAATCAGAACAGGATGTGCCATAGATGTGCCCCATAACAGATGTGGGATCCAGTCTGGATCAATGATGGAAATTGGTAACTGTCTTACCACAAATCTACCAAAGGTATTCAAAAGTTACTTAAAGGAATAGTTCACCCTAAAATGACAATTGGCTGCAAATATATTCATCCTGATTGACTAGGGTGTATTATTGCGATGTTTTTGTAAATGGTTTGAACTCTCAAACGACTCCGACGTCAACCATTCACTGAGGACGGTCGATTGGTAAGCAAGTGATGTAGTGCTAAATATCTCCAAATCTGTTCAGAGAAAGAAACAAACTCATGTACATCTTGGATGGCCTAGGGGTGAGTAAAGTCTCAGCACATGTTCATTTTTGGGGAAACTATTTCTTTCAAAGAAGAAAAGAAAATCCCTTTCTTTTCAGCATCAACCAGTTCATAATGGAGGGTGACTTGACTCTAAAGGCTCTGATCCGAAGTTTTGATTGAGTCCACATTTTCAGCAAGTATGTGTCTTTTAGGGTGTTACTGCTATTCCATTTAAATTAAGTATTCAAGAAGTAGTTTTGAGCAAAAGTGGGCATCCTTTTGGACTGGGCGGTTTTTCATGTCGCTATGACTAAATGTGGTACACTGTGGCTTCAGTAAAAGCGATGCATTGTTGACGCAGTGAATGATTCTGACCTGAGAGCACATGGTTCCTGATGTATATCCCCATGAACACTGCATGACCTAAGATCCAAACATACAGACATTTTCACTGATAAATTATACACAAGCAAAACACATTAAAAGATTGTTCTGTAAATAGAAAAAACAACAAATCAATCCATAGTGCAGAGCTATTTATTAAGCATGGCATGCCACACCAATGACGCCACACATACGCAGAAGGAAAACCACCTACAGTGATTAGAGTTCTTTCAGCAAGAAACATACAATTTTCTACCTGGTCTCATGGCATAAATGTAACTTTTTAGCAAGACACAAAATACACACCAACATAAACATATCACTTCAGTTTCAAATTATTAGTAGTAGTAGTTTTAGTAGGCTACTATAGAAATGTTTTTATTCATGGAAATCTAATACGAATCATTGTTGAGATGATTTTGACAAAAAATAGATAGATATATTGATTTTCGTTGTTCCAGCCTGATCTGTAGAAAAGTGCTTGTTGAAACTAATCACCATTTCAGGTTTTTATTTATGCTTTCCTATTGTCTGCATATGTCAATGCCCGGTACTTTCATTAGGCTGTATATAACCACAGGTTCAGTAATGAGGCCACACACAGACTAAGATGCACAATTTTGTTTGTTGTCAGTCAATGAAAACAAATGTAACATGCACAATAAGCAGAATTAGCCAATTACAGTAGCGTCATATATCTCAGTTAAAAGAGGAGGGAAATCACCATCTAAGCAGTGTGGAAAGCAGCCTTGTTATCCAAATTTAACTTCAAAGTGAAAAACCATCCTGTTTAATCTTTGTGACTGTGCACATTAGCTAAGTTCGTTGGTCCATGGTGTTTAATTCATGTGATAATTTTGTGTTCTAATTATAACATAGAGCTTTTCTCTGTAATCGTGTTTTAGTCCACAACATTTTGACATGTGAAAGCCAGCTGTTCAAATACTAAAGAACAGCTGGTGTTGAAATGCTTAAGTGAAAATACTGATCCAAGATGATTCCGAAAACCGTTTGGATCCAAAGATCCAAAATCATTTTAACCCCAGGCTCAGCTGTTGAATAAGGGTTTTAGTTAAAGGACACTGTAAACTTTGCTTAAAGCTCTCTGTGGGGAGTGAAACATACCGATGTAATCAGTGAGCTTTGAACGTCTACTTTTCCTTTTGAAACTTCTGAAACAGTCAAAACATGGGCTTACGGCAACTAAGTGTGCTGCATTTACTGACAAGCCCAAATGTAGACTAACATTCCCAACAATTTAAACTTTCCATCAAAGCTAAAAAAAAGTGTTAAAAGTGCTGTTGTGATGACTTCTCATGCTTTTTAACAGTTGATTATATTGCATAAATTGGTTACACTTTAGAATAAGTAACACTTGTTAACTATTAACTATGACTTTTCACTTAACAAATTCTTAATTTGCTGCTTACTAATAGTTAGTAGGTAGTTATTAAGTTTTGATATTGGGTAGGATTAGTGATGTAGAACAAGGTCATGTAGAATATGGCTTTAATATGTGCTTCATTAGCACTAATAAATGGCTCATATTCTAGCAATATGCATGCTAATAAAAAAGGTGTTACTGTAAAATCCACAACTGTACTGTGATGTAACTTCACTCAGCCACATCACATTTCGGCATTCAGCAGTTGGACCTGCCAGCCAACAAGATCAACAAGCCAATCATAACAGAGTTTATTTGCATATAGAAATCTAATTTGTACAGTAGCAAACCAGCCTACAATATTTATAGTCAGGTAGAGAATGAAAATGGCCATGTAAAACAAAATTACGACTTTTGTGAGTGCATGAAACCTTGTAACATTATCACTGGACCTCAGGGAAAAACATTTACAGGTTACAGAACTGAAAAATACATTACGGACAAGGCACTGCTGGTTCACGTACCCGAGCACATGAGTTCCACTGCCATTGATTTTTTTTGAAGAAAGACAGATGCAGTTTTATAAGCATGACTTGTGTACAGTAAAAGTTTTCCCTAAAGCGTTTTGAGGGCATGGTGAGTTGTCCACGTGTTTAATAACACAGCGATGCTTTCACATTTCCTCCAGGAATCGAACATGAACTTGTCCTGGGACGTGACATTGGTCTGAATTCTCATTTTAGAGCCCATCTTAAGTGCAAAATGTAATCTGGAGTCAGTCTCTTTTACACAGGCGGTAATAAAAACGCAGCCGTGGCTTAATGCCCGCCGTCTTCATGAGGCAGGATATTGCTGAGCTCTGAGTCTCTGGAACACCTCAATGTTCAGTTTATATGGGCCTGTGTGCTTTCGTGCTGGAGGGGTTGATGGCTGAGCGGTGGGAGTGTCATGGTACAAATCATGACAACAGCTACGCAGTTTGAGATACTTGGTATTTATTGTCGTCTATAAAAGCGTCTTGATGGGATTTTTAAAGCTTTTATTGACTTCACATACAGAGATGACCCTCATGGAAAAGTTTGTCTGCTGGGAGCTGGAATGTTCCTTGGGCTCTCAGGTTTGCACACAAGGGGGCATCTCTCATAAGACGCCTTATCCTTGTTCCCTGTCCATGGCTTCTACGAAGCAGAAATCACATAAAGGTAAACCCCTTAAGAACGTCTGCTTAGTCCTGGACAGTCTTGGATCAGATGCTCTATACAGTAAATCATTATTAACTACTAATTACATTTTCAAAAGTGTAATTAGATTACTTTACTAATTACATTACTTACTACTAATTCATTTCTACATCCCTTATTAACCTTGACCAGCTAAACAATAATTGATAGACATGAAACTGCTTTTAATTATTTTAAAAGAATGTAAAATTACGGTAACACTTTAGAATAGGCAACACTTATTCACTATTAACTATGACTTTTTCCTTAATAAATTACTAATTTGCTGCTTATTAATAGTTAGTAAGGTAATTGTTAAGCTTATGTATTGGGTAGGATCAGGGAAGTAGAATAAGATCATGTAGAAAAAGGCATTAATAGATGCTTATTTACTACTAATAAATGGCTAAATGGTAATATGCATGCTATTAAGCAACTAGTCAAGAGACCCTAAAATACAGTGTTTGACCATTCCAATATGGCCAACGGCTTACATATAGTACATATAGTGTGTGTGTATATAAAGCACAGCTGCACCTTTATATGTTTAGAAATCTTGTATTTCCTGTCACATTAATAATATTTTGAGAGATTTAACTTAAGTTAAATCATTTGGTATTTTAACTTGTTTCAAACTGCTTTAACTCAAAACAATTTTCCTGACAAACACAGTGCCAAAACTGACAGGTACAGCATGGAGACATGGAATATTACAGTGTGCTATGTGATCCATGCCGTGGTCTCTATCTATCAGTCATGTTGACCTTTGACAGATTACCCTGTCATGCAGGACTACACTCTTCACAGTGTGATTGGCAATGGTATCTGACTTTATTCTTACCGCATCTGTTTCTAATTGTTTAAAAAAAACTGAAGAGAGAAAGCTAGCGTCCCTCTGGAAACTTTAAACTTATTGGGTCATCTTTCTCCTAATATCCTGCACAAGATGCAATTCATCTATAAGTCAAGTGTGCTTAACAGAAAGTGCTTGAAATAGGTATGTGGAGATTCTTCCTCTGAAAATAGGGCTTTAAAGAAACATTTAATTGCATGTTTACCTGTAAAAACAAACCAAATATTTTTCATTTATTTTATTTCTTTGGTGCCAATTCAATGCAACATTTCTCATTATAATCATTGTTGAAAACAGTGTTCACCATCTGCTTAATGTTTTTCGGAAGCCATGTTTTTTGGGGCAGGGGGAGAGGGTGGATGGGGTGTTTATGTATAAAAAAGTCAGAAAATAATAGAATTTATAGTAAATTTAGTTTTGTTTTCTGAAAAATAATAATAATTTAATATAAAAAAGTTATTGGAAATATTTAAGCTAATATTGGCACTACCAATCTATTCTCTTAAATGTCTTTTAAAAAAAGTAAAAAAATAAATACATTTCAGCTTTACAACTTTATTTAGACATAGGTTAATGTCTAAAAGTTCAGATGTTTTTCTTCACAGACATGTCTGAATTTCACTTTGTGCGTTTGCAGTCAGGAAACCCTTCAATTTGCATTTAAATTTTGACGAAAGACATTGTGTAAACGTAAAGCCTCAGAGCCAAACAATAAAAAAATAAATGTTTGTAGGTGGCCAACCAACACTGAATAGAACAACGTTTGCACATTAATTGATCAAGTTGTTTCATAAATAAACGCTCGGTCTTGCTCCCCATCTTGAGGCTTTGCTGTTATTGAGCGCACAGCAAAAACACATTTGTTTGAAAGGAGGAAAAAACCCTGCTGTTCTACACAGAGTACTGCTGATAATGATTAGCTGGTGCTGAAACCAATTCCCAACAATACAAGTTCAGAAGAGTCACTTTAAGTGATGTGGGAAGGAAAGTGTTTTCGCGACCGTATGGAGGAAACATTCCAAGACAATGAAGTCTGGATTGGAAAAAGACGGCAGAGGCGTGCGAGAAGCTCAGCGAGACTGGTGCGATGGGCCGGGGCGCACATTCCATGGCATCTTGCGTGTCCTCGCCGTGTGACCGCAGGATCCCAGCACTATTTTGCGGTTGGGATTCATTAATGCGATCGTCCAGACAGTCATCGTAGTGTTGATTGCTCGCATTATCACTGATGGGAAATGATGCGAATCAACCTGATTGTTGAGAAAGAAACGTGTCTCATGGTTATGAGCAATAACAAGTCACGACCTAAAATTCTTCATAAAAATCATAAAAATGAATCCCACTGCCGATGAAAAGACTAGACTAGTTGAAGTAGTATAGCTGCCAATTTTTGGTCCTTGAGAATCAGGATTTTGGCAAATCAAAGTGAAATAATGATCTCGCTGACCTCCTGCAAGCATTGAACCACTAGAGCATCGTGGGCGCTCTTTTTACACTCTCTGTGCCTGTTCGCTGCACATTTGTGTTTAATTTGATGGCATGGGGAAAGAGGAACAGTTTGACGAATGAGGCTACAGTCTCTGTCATCGCTCAACATGAGGCTGGTGTAGTCCTTACAATGGCCTCATTTCCTAATAATTTCCAGTCCCTCATAAAGAGAGAGATTGGGGAAAAACACTCAAGAATGGGAAAATAACCCACCACAGCAGATTAGTGTTTAAAAGAAACTCAGAAGGCCTTGCACAGGTCATTTCAGATGCTGAGCTGAATTTCAACCTAGGATTAATGGAGAAATGGGCAGTTAAGGACAAGTTCAATCTGAACTTTTCTGGGCACCTAGATGAGCTCCGTGGACAGATCGCTGGATCCAGATGCACACACACACACACACACTATAAGTCCTTACACAATCTAACATGTGTTTAAAACTGAACTGGAAATTAGGTGCTGG
>JAUYWG010017416.1:0-27399 GCA_034779775.1 Enteromius afrohamiltoni
TGATTGTCGTCATCTTACTACAGAGACCGTCTCTGCGTTTGATAAATAAAGTTTAATCTCGTCATTATACATTACCACTACTCTGTTGTTCCATTTGATAATGTTCAGTGCTTTGCTACAATCTGTATTGTTAAAAGCGCTATATAAAAAAAAGTTACTTGACTTGACTTGACTTAAAATAGCGTAGAAGTATTTTGTAAATGACTTCAGAGGTAACAACCTTGTCTGGTGAGGGGTTACTTTTTAGCCCTACTTTGACAATGTTTTTAGCTCTACACAAAAGTTGATTGAGATTCTCACTGGAATGCTCTGCTTTCGGACAGTCACACTTTTGTAAATACACCTCCATTAATTCTATTCATTCATGAACAGAGTGTTTATCTGAACCATCACTTTGGAAAATGGGATGTTCTCTACTGTCAGATTGTACAATCAAGTTCAACCTGGATAAGTCAGTGAGTAGTGAGGTAGTGAGCTCACTTTTAGCTTTTGAGGGATGCAAAATGCCATCACCGATTTGGCTGCCCAGCTCTTCATTGAGCTCTGTTATCTCCAGCAGAGTCATCACTCATAGGAGAAGGTGTAAAAGCATTACCAGAATTAATGTTTTCCCCCTCTTGTGAATAGCGCAGATTAACATTACTAGATTTGTCAGTTTCTTTATGTCTCACAACATCATCCGTACAAATTAACCCTCTACCCCTCCCTAACACTGGTGTAGACATGTTGTACATTCCACTGTCTGTGTTGGTCACTTGTATAAGCTTATAGCTTATAAAGTAAATTGATTCAATGTCCAATTCAAAAGTCTTATGCTATAAATGTCTTTAAAGTGTAAAAAAGGTAATGCAACTGAAATGAGAAATGTTCAATATCTGACACTTGAAGGCAGGACACAATCCTCGGGTTGACACCTGACAGGTGACTGCAACCGTCCTGCTAAACCCAGTGAAGTCACAGAACCAGTCTCATATAAACCCTGGTGATCGGCAGCTGCTGATCGGTTGTATCCTGGAAGGTCACGGCACCAGTTTTATGTAGCAGATCCCAATCTGTATATAAGAATGTCACTCTGGAGACAGCAGGAACAGCTTCAAAACACATTTTATTGGTCTGTAGCACATGAGACACTTAATTAGAATGTTGCGTTCTCCATGCTCTCCTCTCCACATGTTTCAGAAACTTTTTTGCGTGTTGCCTCATCAGCGTCTAATCGCAGACTGAGGCTGATGACAGTAACAATATATTGACCTTGTACAATATATTAGAAAACAAATAAAGAAATTGAATTAAATTGACTGGTGTACATTGTTCTTTTCACATGTATCAAGAAATGATTTATAAATTAAATGTTTACAAAAACATTCCTCAAAATATCATACAAGTTCACAACAAAACGATAGGATCTAAAATGCAAGAAGTAAATGTTTTTTTTTTGTTTTGTTTTTTTAAATAAGATAAATACTGATAAAACAATATTCAAGTTCACATATATTAACATTTAAATTCTTTTTAACAGTTTGAAATAAAGAGCAGAACATACCTGTAACACATAAGAATGTTGCTTTCTCCACGCTCCACATGTGCGTCAGGCACAGATCATATAATCTCATAACAAACAAAAGTAGATATGCACAAACAAATTTAGAACACATATCATTTCAAATTTAACAAACCTTAGTTAATTAAACACTGTTAAAACATCCAGGTTTTACTGAGAGAGGAGGGAGAAACTTTTTTGCGTATTGGTTCGTCAGCGTCCAATCGCAGACTGAGGCTGATGTGACTCCCCAAAGGTATAGCGTGCAACACAGATAAGAGTTCCATTTTAATAAAACGCCGAAATTAAAGTCCGTACATGCTATAATGCAGAATAACTGGTGTAGGTATGTAATAATAAAGATTGTTTGAAATAGTTTTGGGAAGTTCATCAAAATAAAACACATTTAATATTTATCTTCCCAACTGGCTACACCAGGTTCTACAACCTCCGCAAAGAGGCTGTGCCTTCCTGTGTCTTAAAACAGATGAGCAGGTAGCAGGAAAACTAGCTGGTGTTGGCTTGCTGCTGTGCTTCTCAAATGGTTCCCCGAGGCCAAGGCTAACTTGTTCCTCCTGCCTCGTAGTCGCACTCAAAGCGGAGTTTGTCCGACTGTGCTCCTACTGGATCTCCTTCACAAGCAGGTTGTGGCTTTAAAATCTTGTTCCACAGTCAGCCAGAAGGCTGTGTTTGCCTTCACTTATATTCATGTCTTATCGATATAGAGCATTCCTCAAAACAAATCTTCATGTCTCCGCCACCCCAATCCATGTTTCAGCTTGGAAAATATAATGGATAAATAGGACGAGCTGTCATCCCGACGGGGCCCCTATTTAACCCCCAGGGCGTTGTGAAGGTTACGAGCACACTCTCCTGCTGGCACGCTTGCCTGTAGGCACCGGGGTCTCTGCATAACGCGGCTACAGAGTCATGGCCTTTTCCACAGGTCTGTTCCCATATGCAAGTCAAGTCAGCTTTATTTGTCATTTCTGCCATAAATTTAAGATTTAAAAAGTAAAAATGTGAAAAATGTAAATAAATACAAATTTTACATATAACAAAAAAGCAATATAATACAGTATGGGCTACAATATTCAAGTAAGTGGCATATGGCATTAAGTGCGAACCAGACAATATAGTGCAAATGGAGCTAGTTTATGTGAAATAAGTATGATAATGATAGAGTGCAGCCTTGTAGCACACAAGAGTCTTATGGGAGCAGTCCGGTGCTACAAAAAGTGACTGGTGCAGGACAGTGAGTGAGTGCTGTGCTGGTGCAGTGGTGTTGTTCGTCCAGGAGAGATCCTCGGGGATGTGCACAGCCAGGACCTTGGTGCTGCTCACTCTCTCCACAGACGCACCAGTAGTATAATTTAATATTCCCTCAGTAGATAGAATGCCCGGCACTTAATAACCATAAGCTCCAACACAGGTGAGCAGTGTTTGCAGACCGCAACAACATTGCGGCAACAGTGTTTTTTTTTCTTGGTTGCTCAGAATATATATACAGTATCTCACAAAAGTGAGTACACCCCTCACATTTTTGTAAATATTTTATTATATCTTTTCAAGGGACAATGCTAAAGATATGAAACTCTGATAGAATGTAAAGTAATCAGTGTACAGCTTTTATAATGGTGTAAAGTTGATGTCCCCTCAAAATAACTCAACACACAGCCATTAATGTCTGAACTGCTGGCAACAAAAGTGAGACCAAGATAAACTTTTTTGGTTCAGATGGTGTCAAGCATGTGTGGTGGCGACCAGATGAGGAGTACAAAGACAAACACAAACAACACAAATTTACGGTATGCAGCAAAGCATTTGTGAAGCCACAACACGCACAACCTTGAGGCAAATGGGCTACAACAGAAGAAGACCCCACTGGGTACCACTCTCCACTACAAATAGGAAAAGAGGCTACAATTTGCACTAGCTCACCAAAATCGGACAGTTGAAAACTGGAAAAATGTTGCCTGGTCTGATGAGTCTAGATTTCTCTTGAGACATTCAAATGGTCAGAATTTGGCGTAAACAGAATGAGAACCTGGATCCATCATGCATGCCTTGTTACCACTGTGCAGGCTGGTGGTGGTCGTGTAATGGTGTGAGGGATGTTTTCTTGGCACACTTTAGGCCCCTTAGTGCCAATTGGGCATCGTTGCCACGGGCAACCTGAGCATTGTTTCTGACCATGACCATCCCTTTATGACCACCATGTACCCATCCTCTGATGGCTACTTCCAGCAGGATAATGCACCATGTCACAAAGCTCAAATCATTTCAAATTTGTTTCTTGAACATGACAATGCGTATACTGTACTAAAATGGCCCAACACTTCTGCCAGTTTGTCACTAGCCAATTTTCCATCCAGTTTTTACACTGCTTTGTTATCGACAAAGAGAATTTGCCGGAAACAAAAATTAGCAAAATTTGCCTCCAGCCTGTTTCCATTAAACTGACCTTTTACCAATCAAATGGTGTGCATGATGACGCCATCCTTAAAAGAGTTTTGGTGAATCGCAAAAGAAAATTGCCCTTAAGCTGTTTCCACACTGAAAAAACTTGAGGTATAGTAAAATATACTAGATTTACTGTCATAAATTTTACATTGTAATATTACAATTAATTGAGAACTACTGTAGAATTTCTAAGTAATATTGTAAATAAATGCACAATTAATTAATGTACAAAATTAATTGTGTGGGAATAGTGAGATTTATTATATATTTTCTCATATTATTTAACTGTTTTAAAGTCATTGCACATAAACCTAAAAATACTGAGTAAATTTTAATCTAAAATTTAGCACGGTCAAATTGGCGCATGCTCCAGCTCCATTGGACAGAGAGTCACATGCCCACGTTTTGGATCCGAGAGACAGACGTTGCAATTGTCACACGTGGATTATACGGTAAGTTATTACCTTTTTTGTAGTTATTTGTGACAACGTATAGGTCCATGAGAATTGTAAAAGTTTGATTGACTTTGTTGTATGATGCTAACTTGAGGTTACATTAACCTAACATTAAGTATTAGGCCTGCATTCCCCACTGCCGTCCAGGAAGCACCAGTCTTACACAGAAGTCACTTTAAAACCAAACAAACTAGGTCAGTGAAGTTTACACTAATCTAAAATTTTTTAAAACGATGGCGCTGCCCACATTCTCTTTGCATATCCTTGATAACCGTGTAAACAACATAATGCACGTTGTATAGATATGCGTTGGTAGAGTTCTCATTCGATCACCCCAAGCATAAAAACGCCTCCGTGATCTAAATAATAAGGAATCCGTGTACCTGTACTTGCATAAATGGTTGTCTAGTGTAAACAGAGATTGTTTCTAAACCACAGTAGAAAAGCCAGTGTAAGAGAGGATTATTTTCATTCTGAAACGCTGTTTTAAAGCAAAAACTAGTGTAAATTTGCCACCACTCTCATTCAAGTGAGATCAGGTAACATTTACCATGACTTTCAAAAATGACATGAAATAAATTCTGCTGCGTGCTCTGACATTGACTTATGTGCGTGAATGAACATCTCGGTCATGTATTGTAACCCTCGTTCCCTGAAGAAGGGAACGAAGACATCACGTTGATGACCGATGAATTGGAATCTCGCTTCGAGATGTCCAATCTACTCTGCATGTATCTAAACACAGCAATGAAACTGGCATACGCTGATTAACATCCAGCTGTACCTGATCGCAGCGTGAGTATAAGTAGGTCAGCAGATTAAGGGTTCATTCGTTTTTCGCTGAGGAGCCGAGGCGGTGTCACGACCGCCTTTAGCGGCGGTACAGCTCCAGGTCCTGGTGGGCCAATAAGGGGCCAACAGCAGGATTGTGCGGCTTCGAACTTCTCCCATATCAGCTGGACCGACAGGGGATGGAGTCTCCATTCTCCAGGGAGCACTTGGGTGCGAGACAGTTCATCGGCTGTCTGGTTGTAAACACTTGTGAATGGTGAATGGTGCGAAGAGACCTCAAATGATTCCAACTCCATAGGAGGAGGTGGCGGGTGAGCTGCGACATGCGGTGGGAGCGTAGACCACTTTGATGGTTGATGTACGCTACGGCCGATGTGTTGTCCGTGCGAACCAGAATATAATAGCCCTGTAGGTGCTCTTTAAGGGCGACCCAGAGCTAGACGAACTGCTATCAGCTCGAGGCAACTGATGTGCCAATGCAGATGAGGTTCCGTCCAAACCCCTGATACTGCATGGCTCTACCACCGTCCGCACGTGGCACCCCACCCGGTGCTAGAGGCATCTGTGAACACAACAGCATGTCTTTAGACCTGCTCTAAGGGTACTCCTACCCGAGGAAAGCCAGGTCTGACCACGGGGAGAAGGTTAGGCGACAAGCCAGTGTTAATTGAACTCGTAACATGCCGTGTTTCCATGCCCACCTCGGGACTCGATCGTGAAGCCAGAGCTGAAGCGATCTCATATGGAGCAACCCGAGCGGGACTACCGCTGTGGCTGCAGCGGTGCCCCAGGAGCCTCTGATATTGTTACAGCGGGACCACCGTCCTGTTGAATGAATTAAAGCAGTTCAGCAGAGACTGAGCATGTTCCTGCGTGAGGCGTGCTGTGGGTGTGACCGAGTCCAACTCCATACCGAGAAAAGAGATCCTCTTCACCGGACAGAGTTTGCTCTTCTCCCCGTTGACCCGAAAATCCAACAAGCTGAGGTGATGTAACACCAAGTCCCTGTGTTTGCACAACTGAGCTCTGGACTGTGCTAGTATTAGCTAGTCGTCGAGGTAGTTGAGGATACGAACCCCTTTCTCCTTGAGACAGGGCAGCCTCCGCTAATTTGGTAAATACACAAATTCAAAGGGCAGAACATGGTACTGATATGCTTGGCCTTTGAACGCGAACCTCAGGAATGGCGTGTGGTGCGGAAGGATCGACACATGAAAGTACGAGTGCTTCAGGTCTATAGCTGCAAACCAATCCTGGGGATGGACACATTCGAAAATGTGCTTTAGCATCAACATCTTGAACGGAAGCCTGTGAAGAGCTCGATTCAAGACTTGCCGATCCAGGATCGGTCGTAACCCACCACCTTTCTTGGGCACTATGAAGTATGGGCTGTAAAACCCTGTCCTCATATCGGCTGGAGGGACCGGCTCTAATGCTCTCTTCGTCAGAAGAGTAGCAATCTCTGCAGGCAAGACAGGGGCATTTCCAGCGTTCACAGTCGTGAAGCGAATGCCGCTGAACTTGGGAGGGCGCCGGGCAAACTGGATTACATAGCCAAGCCGGAAGGTCCAGATGAGCCATTGAGACAGTCTGAGCCTGAGTCTGTCCAGGCATCTAAGAACCGAACTAGAGGCACTATAGGGACCACCGGGGTACCGGTAGTGGGGCAGCAAGGGGGAACAAAGGGACCCAGCCCGGGCGTCTCTGTGCTGGTCCGAGGCGGGGTCTGAGTGCAACTCTTACCTGTGTTCTGGCAGGAGTGAGGCCAAAAGTCTGTGGGGTCGTCCTCCCGGTCCTCGAACTGCTGCCTGAAATGAGAGGAGAGTGAGTGTGTAACAAATGCTCTTTTACAGATCTGTCCACAGCACCTCGTCCCCTCGACCTGGAAATAGAAGAATTTGCTCTTTTGTAGAGATTTTGTGGTTGAAAACAAAACAAAGGATTCTCCGCCCGGGCCTCTTCCAGTGGAGGGAGTGGTGCGTTCACCATCTTCCAAAGAGCTGTTCCGTCCATCTCTGGGTCGCCTGTCCTAGGGCCTCTTGCACTTCCTTTTGCCACCGGGTTTTTCAGGGGCCTGGGCAGGGGTTCTGCGGCCAGCTCCTCTGCGCTGCTGCTGTGAAGGGTGCTGCTTTGACGGCAGAGAAGCAGAGGCGGCAGCAGGGGGCTGCCCTCGGCAACCAAGCAGGCTGAGGCGGTGCTGGCGGGGCCCGGGTGGAGGCAGCAGCGGGGCGTCGTTGCAGGATGAGACGGATCACCTCGGACGGACTGCTGGGCGAAAGTCTCCACCACATCGCCGAAGTGTTTGTGACCATCCGCCGGCGCCAGGTAACGGCCAGATCCAACAATGCACGGATGGTAAGACATACCATCTGTGAGCCAGTCTCTTTAGGCTTTTTTATAGGCTGATGCATTCAGGGAAGATGGACGCTCGGTACACAAAAGCAGGTAGTGCAATACAATTATGACCGCCACTCGACTGGAACCACCGTCGCTGTGACACCAGCCTTTCTCCATCCGTTTCCAGAGTAGAATGGCTCAGGAACGTCTGCATGAACTGCTCTGCTCAGAAGTGAAAAGCTAATGAACGCTTAATCCGCTCACCTACTTATACTTGCGCTGCAAGTTACAGCTGGATGTTAATCAGCGTATGCCAATTTCAGTGGCGTGTTTAGATACACGCAGAGTAGATCATCGAAGCGAGATTCCTATTCGTCGGTCACCGACGTGATTCGTAGTGACCGACTGAAAGGGAACTTATTTCATTGTTATCTAGACATTAGTTTTATTAATTAGTCCTCTTGTAACCTTTAACATAATGTACTTTTTATTAATTCTGTTGTTTTATTATAACTACTTGTGTTTGCTCATTTACAGGTTGACTGCACTGAGGAAATCTCCCAGACTCATGGTTTTCGACACTTGTCATCAAGGATAAACAGTACTGTGGTATGTAAATGTATTCCCTTTATTAAGCCTTCTTGTTTGACCAGAAACAATAATTTAAAAGTATCATTTAAATATTGGTCTCTTGCCATTTCAGATAAAAGAGGAATTTAGGAGACTAACTCGATTTTCTTAGAACAGAGCTTAATGAACAGGCTCCTTAAAACACTACAAAAATCAACCACCAGACAGATTCCATCTTTCAAGATGTTTCTCTTGCAGTCTTCGCTCAAATCATTGCTCCTTGCATGTGTATGCCATTGTATTATCACTTGCCAGTTTGTTTTCTATTTATATTTGTTAAATATTGACAATGATAATCTGTTCACAGAACCAAAACATTGAGAGGAGATGTGAAGCTGTTACCAGGAGCCTCATACTGTACCTTGGCTAGTAAGAAGAACTGTTGGAAGGTAAAGCATATTTTGTTCTATGACATTTTAAAATTGTATTACCATATCGAACACTTGGAGTGGGGATGCTCCTGGAGGTCCTGTGTCTTGCTGAGGTTAGTTCACAATAAAAATGAAAATTCTCTCATTAATTACTCATGTTTATCTTCTATGTTTATCTTGAGAAAACAAATTAAGATATACAGGTCCTTCTCAAAAAATAAACATCTTGTGATAAAGTGCATTATTTTCTGTAATGTACTGATAAACATTAGACTTTCCAATTTTTTTATATTCATTACACACAACTGAAGTAGTTCAAGCCTTTTTATTGTATTAATATTGATGATTTTGGCATAATGCTCATGAAAACCCCAAATTCTCAAAAAATTTGCATATTTCATCTGACCAATAAAAGTAAATAAAAGTGTTTTTAATACAAAAAAGTCAACCTTCAAATAATTATGTTCAGTTATGCACTCAATACTTGGTCGAGAATCCTTTTGCAGAAATGACTGCTTCAATGTGGCGTGGCATGGAAACAATCAGCCTGTGGCACTGCTGAGGTGTTATGGAGGCCCAGGATGTTTCGATAGTGGACAGCACTCTGGGAACAGCCTATTCATTCAGAAATTTCTTTCTGTGTCTTCCCCTCTTGCATGAGGGAGTTAATTCGTTGATTCAGATGATTAGGTTAATAGCTCGTTTAGAGAACCTTTTCATGATATGCTAATTTTTTTGAGAAAGGAATTTTGGGTTTTCATGAGCTGTATGCCAAAATCATCAATATTAAAACAATAAAAAAGGCTTGAACTACTTCAGTTGTGTGTAATGAATCTAAAATATATGAAAGTCTGTTTATCAGTACATTACAGAAAATAATGAACTTTATCACAATATGCTAATCTTTTGAGAAGGACCTGTATTTGATCAGAGAGCTATCTGACTCTCCATGGACAGCAACACAACTGAAATGATCACAGGTCCAGAAATGTGGTAAAAACATGGTAAAACAGTCCATGTGACTTCTGTAACTGTAACTTCAGTTTTGCCATGCTGAGCATACTTTTTTGGCACAATAAAAGAAAACATAATATCATTTAACCCTACCATTCTTCTCCCGTGACTTATGTCTTCCGCTATTTTAGAGAGTATCACAATGTAAGCCTAGAATCTTTTCAGGTGTATTGCTGTCTGTGGCGATTCTGATTGCTCTATAATCTCATCAAAAATATCATAATTTGTGTTCTGAAGATGAACAAAGTTCTTACAGGTTTAAAACAGAGTTCCCCACCCCTGATGTACAGGTTTACAATTTATGGCCAAGGGTAACATTTGGCTGTAATGGCTCTTATGCTATGTTGGATTAATGTTTTACTAAACCTGGCTCACTTTTACCTGCTTGAGTAAGTTAAGCGTAATCTGTACTGTTTAATTTAAGCTTTGATTTTAGCAGTAAATTTCAAGTAATCTGTTTTAATTATGTGCAGGAGGACAATCATAACACAAGACACCCTCAAGTCTCTGTTTGTCCATGGAGCTGATGGAAAGGATCCAGTAGATGTATCCATGATTCTTGAAGGCAAGAAGTTCCTGCCGGGATGTCACAATACTGCTAAAGACTGCACTTCATATTGGACTCCTTTATACCCTCAACCTAGCATATCCCAGGGCACTGTTACATTTTCAAGGTGTTTCAGAAAAGTTTTCTAGAATACAGCTGTGTGAGTCTCTGTTCAAGTCTAATGTTTATCAGTACATTACAGAAAATAATGAACTTTATCACAATATGCAAAAGGACCTGTATATATATATATATATATATATATATATATATATAATATATGTGTCTATCTCTGTGTGTGGTCACCATCCGCATGTAAATCTTCATAGGCACATTCTTGCCAGATAGACATGGAGAATTACTTTCATCTGATTTCTGAATCTGCTAATAAGAAAGCTATGAAAACTGTGGGTATTTGCTCTGCACAGGCTAGCCCTTATTGCATTTTTTTAAAGAGTATAAAGAATATGTTTTCTTGTTATTGTCTGTTCACATGTCAGTTTTGGGGATAATTCGGTTTTTTTTTGTGCTATCTTTATGTTTTTGAATTTAGCAATAATAAAAAAAAATGTTTTTAAATATTTTTTTTTATTAATTAATTAAATGCCAAAAGAACGAGAGGTATTACATACTCATGTCAAATTAACATTAGCTGCCAGAGAAAAGAAGAAACAAAATAGAAAAAAATAAATGACATTACATTGTAAGAAATTACAAATCTATACATATCTTTCCAAAATACTCTTGAATAAATACAATGAAAAAAGAAGATGCAAAAAGGTTTATTTTTCTTGACCACAAAATTCACAGGTATATGAAATATTAAGCTTAAATCTTTCTTGACAGGATAAATTCTATGAAGTATTTTCTAAGACACTTCCTTAATTTTGTTATTAATACAAACCTTATTTGACAGATTCCATGCTTTAACCCAAGATATATTATCAAATAAAGAAGACCAGAAAAATCTTGCTGCAGGTAAAGACATAGACCGAAGAGCATTCCTTATAATCTTATTACTACACTGTTGTTTTAACATATCGACATTTCCAATGAAAATGTTTCTACAAGCATTAACTATGCTGATTCCTTCTGTCACACTCTTTGGAATTGCCTCAATAACAATAGCAAATTAAATTTGGTCCAATTGGTAATTAAAACTTTTGAAGAAATTCAGTATATGACAACAAGTATCCATGAGAATTAAATAACTCACTAAAAGAATACTTTAGTTGAACCAAGTATGATAGAATTAAGGTTTTTTTTTTATATAATAGGTTATATCTTTTTTATTCCATATATTTGTAGAGTGAAAATTTTTGTATTCTTGCAAGATACTTTTCTTTTCCAACGGGAGTCAGTCCATGGCAGTCGTACTTTTTAACCAATCAGATGTGACCTCGCCATTTCAACCAATCATAACCCGCCAGGAGCGCAGCCTAAATCCTGTTTACATGAAATAAACCTGGGGCCTGTACCATGATGGTGGCTAAACAAACTCAGAGTTACAGGATTTGTTTTGGATTGTCAAATCCAAACCGATGCAATCAGGCATTATTGGTACCATGATGAAGCTCATCAACTTTCTTTGTTAACCCAGGCTTGAAAAAGGAAAACTTGAGGAAAAAAAAAAATACTTGCAAGTAAGCTGTATTATCAATGTTTATATTAATTTAAAAGCCTATTACTATTAAACTAAACTGGCTTGTGTAATAGATTAAGGAGATAATAATTATATAAATAAATAATAAATAAATTATATAATAAAGTAACTAAAAATAATAATACAAAAACATTTGGATGATTTTATCTTTAAACAATGTTTTACTATGCAGCGTCCTTTAATGTGGAGTAAAAGAAGCTGGGGGAGTGGTTTTATTGCATCAGACATGTGTCACCTTGCTGGAAGCTGATTGGTCAAATTTTGTTTGCGATCTCTAAACCAGAACATAACTTGCCCCGGAGCAGGTTAGCCGTGCAGTGCAAGTTAACATGCCAATTAACACCAATCGAAGCCGAGTTTCTTTCATGGTACCTAAAACCCAGGATTGGTGCAAAATAATCCTAAACTTACCTGAGGCCTGTACCATGATGGTGGGTAAACAAACTCAGAGTTACAGGATTAGTTTTGGGTTGACAAATCCAATCACATGCTTTTAAACTTTCATTCACTTCTTGTGAGAAAGATTGAGCAATATGAGTAATTTCAGCACATTTACACAGCAAGATGAAACAATCTTTAAATTAAAGAGGAAAAAAAAACTTGCAAGCTGTATTATATTTATATTAATTTAAAAGCCTATTACTATTAAAATAAACTGGCTTGTGTAATGGATTAAGGAGATAGTAATTATATTAATAATAAATTAATTTTAAAAATAATAATCTAAAAACATCAGATGATTTTATCTTTAAACAATGTTTTACTATGCAGCGTCCTTTAGTTTGGAGAAAGAGAAGCTGGGGGAGTGGCTTTATTACATCAGACATGTGTCACCTTGCTGGAAGCTGATTGGTCAAATTTAGTTTTGAGATCTCTAACCCTGAACATAACCTGGCCCGGAGCAGGTTAGCCGTGCAGTGCATGTTACCATGGCAATTAACACCAATTGAAGCTGGGTTTCTTTCATGGTACCTAAAACCCAGGATTGGTACAAACTAATCCTAAACTTACCTGGCAAGCCAGCTAATATGGCTTCATGGTACAGGCCCCTGCTCCTGAGCAGGTTTACTCTGACGGACCTGTTGCTAAGACAGCAAGTCCCGGATGAGCGTTGAAGAACCAAGCGATCCAAGATCATGCCAAATCTTCAACAATCAAATCCAGCTAACTTAGTTAGCGAGGTACAAAGAACGGCCCCCTGTTCTTAATTCATTTTTTTTAAAATAGCCCATTATTAAATTATGGACTATTTAGATGCTCCAGCATCAAGCCATAGGCTATTCATAAGCAGGTGCAGTTGTTGTTGTTGTTGTTTTCCTGATTTAGTTTTATTAGACTGTATTTGAGGTTAAGATTATGCTAAATTACAAGTAAATTAAATTTGAATTGATAAGTGGCTGTGACCTATTAAGCTGTTAAAAATAGCTTGTCACGCACAGAGCTTGTGCAAACAGAAAAAAAAAAAAAGCTATAAAGGAAAAAAAGGCCCATATGCCAAATATATATTTTTCTGTAAATAAATAATAAATTAACAAAACGAAAGAGAAAAAAAAACGCAAGAAGTAGCAGCCTATATGCAGAATTTTAGTTGTGATGTGCTCTTGAAAGAAGCATCCAATTATTTACAAAAGCACAACCGTATTTATTGTGAACACAAATAGACATTCAAAAATGTACACAAATAAAATAAATATATTCAGAACCATTTTGAATAATGTTTTATTCTTGAATGAGTATAGTAAGCTGTTTCCACTTTGATAAGGGAAAACATCAAGTGACCGTGCACAGTTATGCATTAAATTACCAACTCTACACCTATATCCAGGACAAAATTAAGCCTAATAAACTTTAAAAGTATTAAAAAGAAAAATCAAATTAAGATATTTATGTTTCAGAGGTAACTCATCTTTTTACCATATAGAAAATTTTAAATGCAATAATATGAATATGATTTATTGCGCTTTTGAAGTAGGTTAAATTGCTTTGACACGAGCAACACTATGAACACGGACACTACTGATAGGCTAATTCTGTCATATGACACTACATTTATTTGTGTTAAAATCCTTTTTCTCCACAAAAGATGTTCCCAAACATTTTTTAAGGCATTTGAAGTACTGATATAGAATTTATGCACTAAAGTTAAACGGAAAAATACTGTCAACATTTTCAAAATTCTATTGATAATTAGCATTTCCATCAACTTTATTGCTAAAATATTTAAAGTGCTAAATATTTTTCCGCAAAAACACCTTGGATGAAAACCTGGCTACTGTTAAAGATGCTTTACAGTAACTAGCTGGCAACAGTGTTGTGAGTATTTTAGTAATAAAAAGCCTGGTATGGTTTAACAGTGTACTTTTGGGCACTATAATGATACTCGTTTCCAAATCCAGAAAAGGAAATAAACTTTAAACTTAAAATCAGTGATCTCAGAATGCTTATACTGCATCTAAAGCCATTACTTTTGAATTGAATATTGGATGCAAACATCCCTTCAGGCATTTGCCAATTTTATTTAACATTAAGACGATCAACTATAATATCATCAGTTTATATTATTTTCATGCTATAAGACCAATTCAAACAGAAATCAGAATTGGCTGGAATGACAGTTCAACATCAAAGACTAAAACGAAAACATCAACTAATTTCAGTCAGCGTTTCGTTCGTTTTTTAGGACCTTTTCTTTTAACAAATCTAGTATAACCTGCCTTTCCTGACTCTCCAGCTCAAACCGACGTTCCCGCTCTTTTCTTTCTGCTCCAAGACGCTCCCGATCCAGGGCAATCTTATTCCTCTGGATTTCTAGCTCCTCTCTTCTAAGTGCCATTTCCTCCTCTCGCAGACTCTGCTCTGCTTCAAATCGCTTTTCTAGGAAGCTTAGGATCTCTGAGTAGGTCTGGCAGCAACACTGGCATGGCCGCTTGGCTGTGGGAGCTGCAAGCTCAGCCTCTTCCTGCTCCTCAGGTTCTGGGCTAGCTACCACTAATTAAAAAAAAACAACACACAAATGTAAGAGAATGAATGCAATATTTCTTTGTCTTTAGTATATTTATGTAAGAGACAATGAAATCTAAAGATAATCATTTTTAAACTCAAGACTCTTTACCAGTGGGGGGAGCTTCTGAGAGAACAGTGGATTTGTCAGGCTCAGGGCATGATAATTCCTCCAGCGCTCTCTTCCTGAGTTCATCATCTTGGTATTTACTTTCCCCACTTGTCAGAAGATTCTTCTCTGCCTCCAGCTCCAGAACTTCGTGCAGCAGGTCTTCTTTCTGTGCATACAGGCGTTCCGTACCAAACCTAAACACAACTCAGACTTTTGGCTTTTGTTTATACACAAAAACCTAATATAATTAACCATCTAAATTTTTTTACGTGTGTAGCATTTCAACTGAGTTTTCTGAAAAAAGATTTTAAAAGAATTTTTCTGTGCACATGTAATTGACCAGTATCAAGTCATACTGTGTGCCTCTTTTAAATAAGGAACCTTGAAATGCAATTAATTAAATGCAATTAATTAAACATTTAATAAGCATTAAGCATAAGCATTTCATGATTAAATATGCACTAAATAATAGTTTCACAGTTTGACTTACTGACACTTGCAACATCAAGCTAATATTTTCATTTACAGGAAGGAAGTTGACCTCTCCTAACCTGCGTAGACTTGCAAAGTCCTGTTTTTTATAATAATCCAGCAGAAGCATGGTTCTCTCCCTACATCTGCGTCCATCCACTTCAAAGTTCTCATCCTGTAGGGTCGCAGTAATAATTTCACCCACCCTTGCCCAGATTCGGCCTGACTCTTTAGAAGTGAAGGGGTTCTGTGCTATCACTTCACGGAGAAGCAGGATGTCATGACGTGCTGAAAACCGTACTTGACGTTTACGAGGATTAGAAGAAGGTCCAGCAAGAGAAAAACCTGAACAAGCACAGAAAGATGTGAGAGACAGGGCACAGGGCACAGACATCTGGGCACTGGATTTTCAAACATGTCTGCATATATTTGTAAATATTCTCTGAAATATAGTGTAGCAGCATTAAGCCTTTAGATATTCCACGTCAGTAGCATAGTTTATTACAGTTACTATTTTAATTACTAAAAGTGCATGCAGATTCATACATGTTTCTCTTTCACATTTAATTTCAAAAGTCAGTAATTTTAGTATAGCCTTTGCCACACACCTTTATCAGGATAATGTTTTGCATTGCCTGTATATATAAAAAAAGGTTATTCTTTGTGTTTTATTATTTTGATTTTGGGACATTACTTTGATTTGTATGTAAACAAATATACAGATTTTTCTGTAACACAGAGCGTCATTGGTGCTTTAACTACTGACACACTCCCAATAGGGCAGCCCAGGCTTTTACAGAGCGTTGATTGTATGGTGTCGCTTAGCATTGCAGTGCAAAGCAACTTAATAAAACAGATTTGAATGATATTGGATTCAAGAACAGAATCGATTAATTTTATTCTATTCAAATGTTGAATAGAATAGATACTATAGATTCCAGATTCAAGAATATAATCAATTCCAATCTATTCAAACGTTGCGGTTTTTCGGCAGGTCTTACCGCGTTCCATGTTTTCCCGTCTGTGTATGTGTGTCAGCTGATACGCACAAACTGCTGAGGTCACTGTACACGTCCGCTCACCAGTACAGGTTCCATTCTGACGTGTACCTCAACTTCTCGTGAAATCTGGCATAACTGGGAGAGATTGGAATGCAGGTGCTCCTTTAATCCTCAAGAGGGCAGAAGATGGTCAAATCAAGTGAAAGAGGGTTGGTCCTTTAATCAGCTATAACATAGACAATATATTCAACTCATCTGTAAAATTAAAACTATTATTCACGTAATTTTCAGTAAAGATGCATCATGCCTTTGGCCAGTAAATAATTCTCAAGTGTAAAAATGAATTTATAGTAAATAAGAAAATTAGTCCGATATGGATACACAGTGAAAAAAAATCTTGATTTTAAAGTTGCTGTGCGATTCTTCTGCAGCAACAGCAGACAGAACTGCAAGCTGGTGAAGCAGGCTTGCATTGGCTCAGTGGCTCAATCGCTCAAGCCGGGGTGACATGAACACCTGTCTGTATAAAAACAAAAATCTCTCAGGAAAAAGTACAAAGAGTACGCAAAAGAAAACATTATTAAATTGTATATGCCTATAAATATTTTTAACTAGTTTAGTGAGTTTTCTTTTGTTTGTACAATAAGTTGTATTTTTTTCTCTCATTAACTTTTCTTAAATTATTAATTTCAGTTTATTTCTCCTAACCGACAACCGATGGTCGTTAAGCCATTGTTAGCCCACAGGGTAATGTGAAAATACAATTAAATTACATACGAATTGATATGTGGCTGTGACCCATCAAAAATACCTAAATTTGTTTCCAGGTATTTATTTTATACAAGTAAAAAGCTGCAGAACGATTCACATCACATTTTGTGCAAACAAAGTAAAACTTAACAAAGCTATGAAGAAAATACATTTAAAGAGGCCCATATGCCAAATATATTTTTCTAACGAAATAATAAATTAACAAAACGAAAGAAAAAACAACCTGCACCAAGTAGCAGCCTAAAGCCTATGCAGAATTTCCATTAATCTTTGTGATGCGCCCTTGAGAAAGCGACTTCTAATTTGTTTTCCTTTATTTACAAAACGCAACTGTTTTTATTGAGAATGAACACAAATAAAACAAATATTTAGAATAGTTTCAAATAATGTCTTATTCTTGAAGGAGTATTGTAACCTAAACACCTTAAATGAAATATTGCCGCTCTAACCAGTCTAACCACTGTTTCGGCTATTAAAATAGTTTTGTGTGTAATGGCAAAATTATTATTTTTGGTTTCGTTTTTTGTCAATTTAGAAAAACGTTTGGAACATTTTAGTTTGTTAAATAACCTATACATTTTTGTATTTTAAAAGTAACGACCAAGCAACCAGTGGCAGAAAGTTGATGCCTTTTCAAATCATCACGACTTGCCTAAAATAAAATCAATGTAGCCTACATACTAAATTAATTAATGCATATAAAAATGTTTTAACATTAAACCTCACTATAATAAAAGTGTGCTATAATATTCACATTAGTTCGGAGACTGGCAGCTCGCTCCAGGGAACGCATTTTTAGGGATCACGGTGATTTTCTGTCTCTCACAGACACGGATACTACTCCAGTCAGTAAAATTTCGCCCCCATTTGAGGCAACTCTCTCCTCAAAGGGCGTTAATTCAACATGCCCTGTTCCCCTGCCTGTTCGCTCCACACTTTGACGGTGCGCCGCTATTCCCCTCTTAGCCTGCACCTTTAAGTCGGACCATTTCATTTTTAATTTGTTCATAGTGCAATGTTCAGACCCCACTGTGTTAACTGCGTCAGCTAAACTCTCCCACTCTATTTTTTTGTTATTAGTTTCTCTTCTTGCTTGCTTGCTTTTGCCATTGCTTTTTCGTATGGTTTTGCCAAAGTGGAGTCATTACCATATTTATACGGGGGAGGAGGCTGGGAGGAGTTTAGTATTAATTCTACGCAAGTCTTTGTACATGAGGCCCCTGGTCTCAAAGTCTGTAGTGGAGGTTCTGCCTGATGGTGATGCTGAGAGCAATCAATGGCTCGGGTGGGCGGAGTCTCTCTGATGGTCCTCATCACACAACACCTTCAAACAAAGAGACAAGACATTAACTTTAGAGAAATAGTGTTGGTGAACACAGGTGCAGGTGTCAGTACTCACCATATTCAGTCATTTTCTACCCAAATACCAC
This sequence comes from Enteromius afrohamiltoni, assembly GCA_034779775.1. NCBI lineage: Eukaryota > Metazoa > Chordata > Actinopteri > Cypriniformes > Cyprinidae > Enteromius > Enteromius afrohamiltoni. Next base: position 18,598 of record JAUYWG010017416.1, read on the forward strand.
AGATGTTGCACAGCTGATTTGCTCAATCTAGGAGCCATAAAGAGATGTATATGTGAAAAATGATTACAGCTGAGTCTGACTTGAACAGTCTTTTGAGAGATCAACATCAAATACTTTACTACTGGGTTGTCAAATTCAGCTCCTTTAGTTTAATTCCAACTGTGCTCCGACGTACATATAGAATTATTCAGCCTTTATAAATTAAAAAAGAAAAAGAGAAAACAATAATTCACATTCTTCATTCAATATTTTGTAGATGTAGAGCTAAATCCTTGAAATTCTTATAGAAAAGTTAAATCGACATGTTTTTCCAACCAAAGTGACTTTGAAATTGTTAGTATGAACATCTGAGGAGAACTTGAATGAAGCATTACTTCTCTCTATATATTTAAACAGAAAACTGTTATTTTAATTGTTGTATTCATTTCATACATTAAACTGTGGCGGGCATAAAAGATTTTCAAAAACTAACCAACCCAAACAAATGAAACAGCAGTGAATGTTGGAGACTCACTAGTCCTGTGGTTTTATGTCATCTTGGAGATGGAGTTGTCTGAAGGAGGTCTAAAGAGGAAATTTGAAACGTATGTGTACAATATATGTCTATTAGAAGGTACATCCAGATAAAAGCAAGAAAATGAAATAGGAAAAGGACATTTTTTCCAAAAGGAAATAACAGGTGCATAGGGATATAGGTGAAAGTCAGTTATTTCATGAGCTTCAGTAAGTCAGGATATGTTGAAATAATTGAGCTTCTATTTTAGAGTTTCTTTTCTTTCTTTCTTTTTTTTTTGAATTTGTTTTAAAGTTAGTTGATTACACTATGTAAGTGTCGTTGTCGATTCAGTAAATTAGCATATTTCCAATAACCAGCAAAACCTTTACAGACCTATTAAAATATTTTATTTCTTTCATACACACATGAAAATTGAATTAACACTCAATTTAAGCCCAAAGTTTCATATGCAAGAGCTTAACAGTGTCACGGAGGCAGACAAGAAATGAATGATCCAGGAGTGTCCCCTTGTAGCGTGATGGAAAACCCAAACGCGGAAGGGTTGGAGCGGACCGGGGGTGGAGCAGTGACCTGGGTAGACAGAGGGGAGAAGAAGACAGGTTTAAGTTGTGATTGGTGAAATACAGGATGGATCCGGAGGGAAGCAGGCAGCTGGAGCCGGAAGGTGACAGGGTTAATCCGATGTGTAATCTTGTAGGGTCCGATGAAAAGAGCAGTGAGCTTCTTGGATTCTGTCTTCAGGTTGATGTTGCTGGTGGAGAGGTAGACCCTGTCACCAACATGGAACAATCGTCCTGGAGGGTTCCGGTGGCGGTGTTTGTTGGTGTATCGTTGGTTGGCCCTCTGGATGGCGTTTCGAACATGCTGCCGGACCAACTGTTGGGCGGACGGGACATCAACCTCCGGATCTTGATGTTCGAACACCGGAGGCTGATACCCGTAGCATACCTCGAAAGGGCTTAGATTGGTGGCCGAGGACGTGTGTAGATTATTGGAGATCTCAGCCCAGATGAGGTAGCGAGCCCAGGAGCGCTGATGTTCGCCTGCAAAACATCGAAGGAAGCGCTCCAGTTGTTGGTTGGCTCGCTCTGTCTGGCCGTTAGTTTGAGGATGGAAACCGGAAGACAGGCTAGAGGTGGTACCGACCAGACGGCAGAAGGCCTGCCAGAACTTGGTCGTGAACTGGGGCCCTCTGTCCGAGATGATGTCCTTTGGAAACCCATGCAAGCGGACTACGTGTTCGAGTATAAGCTCCGCGGTGGTTTTGGCAGAGGGGAGTCCCAGGTGCACAGCCTTCGAGTGATGAAATCAACAGAGATGAGATTCCAGGGGTGTTTGGGGATGGGGAGGGGCTGCAGCTCGCCGGTGGTGGGAGAATTGGTGGTTTTGGCGTGAGCGCAGATGTTACATGCCTGGACGTACCCCTGTACGTCTCTCCTCAACGTCATCCACCAAAACGCTCTCAATGAAGGAGATGGTCCTCTGGACTCCCGGATGGCCTGCCAACGTGGAATCGTGGCCCCACTGAAGGACTTCTTGGCGGAGATGGTCGGGCACAAAGTGTCTTCCAGCGGGCGTCTCTGGTGGTGGTGGTTCCAGGCTGTGACTCTGGCGGACTCTCTCTTTTAACCCCCACTGGAGAGGTGCCAAGATGATCTTAGATGGCAGGACAGGCGCGGGCTCCAAGGTGGTGGTCTCTCGCTGGTGTTGTCAGGAGATGGCGTCTGCTTTGGTGTTCTTCGAACTTGGCCGGTAGGATAGTTGGAAATTAAAATGTAATAGTGTAAAAAGAATAGTGCCCACCGTGCCTGTCTGGGGTTGAGCTGTTTGGTCTGGTGGATGACGGTGAGGTTCTGATGATCGGTCCAGACGGTGAATGGGTCACTGCCGCCCTGGAGCCTGTGACGCCACTCCCGATCGGCGCATCGGCGAGGTCGTCGTGGTCTGCCTGCAGGGTGACGAGGTCCGCCTGCAGGGTGACTGAACGGCCCCGCACTCCGCCCGAAGACCTACGGTCTCGGCACACAGACAGGTAAATAAGCGAAGAGAGTACTCACGTGAGTTGAGATGATATGGGGACCTGACGTACAGAGCGTATGAGCTTAATGTCTGGTGCTAGACAAACACCTGCTTCCTGTTTATATACCTGCGTGAGGTTACTTCCGGGTCCTTGTGACCTCACGTGATCTGGTACGTGTGACAAACAGAGTTAGCCTATGCCTAAGGTTAACTTACCTGAAAACCACTAAGATGCTAACGGACTTTTAAAAGACACTAAACTATGTATATAAAATAAATATTCAATGGAAACATGTCAATAATGAGTAAGAAATGTTAGGGATGTTTTTATGTTATAATTGTGTGATTTTAGAAACTAAACTTACCTGAAAGTAGTGAAAACTGCAGCGAGAGACACAGTTTACAGCTTGTCGTTAGCTGTGTTAACGCTGTTTACATGGCAGCCCAGCCCCCACTTGTGCAAACAACAGAGGACATAATGTGCTTGTTTTATGAAATCAAGTCTACTGTCAGTACACACAAATAAAGGTTGACACCTTACAGTTCAGGATGACGTATTACTCCTACCTTTACAAGGGAAAATTAAGGCAAGGGCTATAAAATCCAAGTGCTGGCTGCTGCCTCTATGTTCTGCAGAACGCGCTTATAGTGTCACTCTGCACAAACCATCATGACGAACATTTATTCTTTTACTGTTTAATGTTTGAACATTGCTATGTGTTTGAACTGTTTTTAGCACGCCTATCGATTTTTTTAAGGCAAGTCGGGATGATTTGAGAAGGCTAAATTGATCAGTAATGAGCGCTGACTCTGGCTGAGACGTGGCGGCCATCTTGAGTAGCGACTTGCCATCTGATCGCCATCGTGGGTAGCGAATCAGGTGTGACAGCCCTTGTGCATCGATTTGGGTGAAGCAGCCATCTTGCGCAGTGGTTCAGGTGTGGAAGCCATCTTGTGCATTGGTTCGGGTGTGGCAGCCATTTTGCGCAGTAGTTCAGATGTGGCAGCCATTTTGTGCAGGGGCTCCTGAGATTCTGAGACTCCTCAGAAAGGACCACCGTAACTGTAGAACTGGCCATCACAAGGGCATATTCAAAAAATCCAAGAGACTAGATTCAAATTTCCCCAAAGGCATCCATGATCTAACAGTTCATTTAGACCCAGACAGGACACATCCTTTTGCATGACCTCTCCCCATGAACCTGATGACACAGTTCATAAAACTGGGTAATATACTCAATGGATAGCTTGCCTTGTCTGACGTTGGGAAGCTGTTCCATTGGATCTTTCCCATACTGGAGTTTTCTTGAAGAGCTGCTGGATCCAGTGGTGGCGAAATATTCTGTCACAACTGAGGCTGAAGTGTTTGGATGCATGTTCAAAACTGTTTATTATCAAGAAACAGACAAGGTCAAAACAGCAGGCAAACAGGTACAAAGGAGGCTAAGCAGAGACGTGGTCAAAAGTACAGAAGAAAAGGTTGAGATCAAAAAGATACAAAACAAACAAAAACAATATAACGCTTAGTAGACAGCCTGAGCAAGTCAGTACTTCACGGTGAACTGTTGTGGGACTGTGATATTTAAGCAGTGTTTGATGGGTTTGGTGATTGACAACAGCTGTGGGTGGTGATTACTGAATGCAAACAGGTGTAAGTGTGCAGTGCATGTTGGGAAATTGAGTAAAATGATGGGATGAGAGTCCAAGGGAGGTGATGCTAGTGACAAGCACAAAGAGATGATCTTTATTGGAGGCAAGAACACCTAGATGAGCTCCGTGGACAGATCATCAGAACCAAATGCACACAAACACACATACCCTTTTTTGCACAGTCTGACATGTGCTTAAATTTTAATTGGAAAGGTGCTGGACGTCCGGCCAGAGGAGAACTTGCCCCAACTAAGCCTAGTTCTCCAAAGGTTTTTTCTCCCGCTGTCACCTCGGGTTTGCTTAGTTAGGGGCACCTAATTTCTAGTGGTTATCACCATTTTGATTACAGAAACCGCTTCTGCATTTGATAAATAAAAAGTTTAATTTCATCATTATACATTACCATCACTGTTCTCCTACTTGATAATGTTCAGTGCTTTGCTACAATCTGTATTTTTAAAAGTGCTATATAAATAAAAGTGATTGATTGATGTGATCTATTTTTCTTTTAGCTCTATCTTTTTACTTTATATTATTATTACATTGTAACACACAATCACAGAGAACTGGAAATAATTCAATTCAATTCAAATTTATTTGTATAGTGGTTTTCATGATACATATAATTTCAAAGCAGCTTTAAACCAAAGTAATGTTTTACAGTATATGTAGTAGTAGGTTGTACATGTAGATATGTCATAGATGTGAGATAAAGATCAATTAATAACGTAATCGAAAAGACAGGGAACATTATAAATTAGTAGCAGAGTTCGGTAGTGCTGTTTGTTGTTCCAGGGTTGGCATCATCTGAAGTCAATATAAATATAATATAAATATTGTTTTGTGTAATAGACTTCATATGACCTTTTCTTATTATACCTTTTTTTAATGAATTTGAAGATCGCTAAATATGTGATTTCAGGTGTCTTCAATCTTTGCTTGAAAGGGCACAGTTTGAAGAGGGTTGATGGATAACAGGAAATTACCCCCCCCATCTCTCTCTCTCTTTCTCTCTCTCTCTCTCTCTCTCTCTCTCTCTCTCTCTCTCTCTCTCTATGTCACCTCCCATCTGTGCCCTCCCTCTCTTCTCCACATTCCATATCTGAGGTCATTACAAATCCAGAGGTTCCAAGCATAGAGAACATCTGTGTTAGAGGGAAGATAAAGACCTGAGCAGCTCGGAAAACAAGCAAAGGAAAAGCAAGTGGAAAGAGAGAGAAAGAGAATCGGCAGATATATTCATCGAACGATTGCCAGAAGTGAAATCATCCTGCCTGCTCAAGGGAGTGAGGGGCACAGGGTGAGAGGGGGGCGGATGCACACTCTCTACTCTCTTGCCCTGCGTTTTTGTTGCCCCTTCCGCCAACTTCGTCGCTCCTCTCCACCACCACAACCGCTCATTTCACCATCTGTGCCTGCTTCAGGCGCAAGTACCCCGTGGTGTGTCTGTGGCATGGAGAAAGAGAGGGAGGAAGAAGAGACAGAGGGGAGGGAGAGACCGGAGCCGCTGACGGATGTGGAGCGGGGCATCATTCAGGACACCTGGGCGCGTGTTTACGAGAGCTGTGAAGATGTGGGCGTCACTATTCTGATCAGGTGCAGTAAATTTACCCCCATAAAAACAATCGGATACTCATTTTGTAATGATGTTTATTTTTTCTGTTATTAGATGTGTTTCTTGTACAATTGGAAATACAGCATGTGAAGCTGCATAGTGGGCAGACAAGAATATTTGGCAAGCAGGGTAATTGTGCGTGATGGATATGGTAAAAATATACTGGTATAAAAACATGCAGATGTATACATAGCAAATACATACAGATGGGGAAAATATGAAAAATCATTATTAACATGATTTTATATAATAGATATTATTTGAAAAGGAAAAACAGATTTTCCTTTTTTTTGCTCTTGCAGCTGGCATTCTCACATTTAAACAGATAATGGACGGATGCTAAAGGAAGATGTTCCATTAAATCTTTTTCTGCATGCTTTTTCTCATTGTGAAAGCTTCTCTAATATCCACACCATTAAGTAAATATATTCTTCTTTAGAGCTTCTTTAGAGCTTCTATTTTTAATTGAGTATAGCAGGTATAGAAATACACATTAATTAATAAATATGATATAGCTCAGCAAATACTTATGCAAATTTATTTTTAAATAGGCAATGCAAACAGGACTCATTAAAATAGAATGCTTTAGGTTGTCAGGACAACTGTCAGGGATAATTTTGTGATTTTAGGTTATTAGACTGTGCGTGAGTGTCTTATCTGTGGAATTCAGTAACCACTGTTGGCACTTTTTAATGTCTCTCACTCCTTTTGGCCACAGAGAAATTGTTTTCCTTGGCACTTTCAGTATGTATCATTCAAGTCAAGTCAATTCAGCTCCCTCTATGTTAACTTCATAACAACTGAAGACTGTGTGCTGTCTGAGTTGTCTACAAACTCTTCAAACATATTCACCAGATCTGATTTAATGTTTACAAAACTAGTTAACACTAGTTTATTATAAACTATAATACAAGAAACATTTTAGATTACATTAAGAATTTTAACACCCTATTTTAACTTAAATAAATAACATTACTGCACTTGTAGATGATTTTATTAATTTAACCATCAATATTCAGACTGTTCTGTGGATGTTTTTTTTGCCTCAATATTTCAAGACAATTTTCCTTAAAACATGTAACATTAAAAATTAATTAGTGCCTATTTTAAAATTGTATACAACATACAGTTTTCACATCCTTATGAACAATATGTAACAATATACAGTTTTCACATACTTTTACAAACATTTTTGAAAGTGTTAATATTATGTACTTTGTGAATTTACATCATCATTATGAACCTAAGTGAGACAAAGTACTCTCTTTACTTTAAATAGAATGTTGCTTGAAAATATCTATAGTACTAGGCAATACAACAAATAATTGTGCATCCAGCACAGAGCTTTAAATGGTTTTATTTTGATTATACAATAATATATGCAAAACCTTTCAGTTATGATAAAAAACCTACGTTGCCCGGGAGGGGGCGTCTTTGGTTCACTTAGTTTTGTCGTGGCCACGACTTATTAACTCGTGGAAACATAATATTATGCCGTGGCCACAAGATCGTTTTGTCGAGGTTACGACATACTTATGTGGTGGCCTCGAGATATGGTGAGGGAACGACATATTTTAGCGACATATACACAGCATCCTGGGATTATCAGAGATGTTTAAAGCATTTTTATTGCATTATTCGAACATTTAATTTACTATTTGTATATTCTATACTATTTGTGTAATCTTCTATTATATTAACCTATTAGGGCTATATTTTTATATTTATTTCATATATTTATTTCCGAGATATAGGTGTATACCTAATTAACATTTTGTATAATTATTGATAGTATCCTTTTTGAATGTAGACTGTTTATGCCCGTGCATGATAATAAATAAGTGTGTTGTGTTTTCTTTTGCATATAAAAATGTGTGAATTAATTATTACTCAATAAAAAGATGATTAAGCGGCTGCACCAGTCATTAGACTATATTAATAATTACTATTTTTGCAAATAAAATATATTTAATTCAAACCTTTAAACTGCATTTTAATTTCCAGTCACCATAATCAAAGCTTTATTAGACTGCATTGCATTACATATATTTGTGTTATATATTGTTGAATATTATAAAGTCAGAAAGGTATGTAAAAAGACTGAATTGAAAAAAAAGGGGCTTTTGTTGATGATGATGATGATAATTATTACGAAGACGATGAGTTAATGGACATTTAATTAATGTAATATTTATTTATGATAAACTTAATATAAATGGTGTTTAGCCTACATTGCGTGCAATATAATAATTTATATAATAAAACAATAAATTAAAAAATCTTTATTTATATAGCACTTTTAACTAAACACAAAAAAATGAAATATTTTTTATAATACTATCAATCATTTGTATAATAATTAATATAATATAAATACATATTCTATATATTATATATTATAAATAAATATTAATACAATCCCGGATTGCTCTGGTCATGCAGGTTTGTTAATAAACTAGTGACCATGAGAAATGGATGTCGTACCCCATCACGAGGCCACAACATAATCACGTTCCAACGGGTTAATAAGTCATGGCCACAACATAATATCATGTTACCACAAGTTAATATCTTGTGGCCACAACATAAAATCACATTCCCACGAGTTAATAACTCGTGGCCATGACATAATATCACATTCCCACATTTATGTCATCGTAAAAAACAAACTAACAAACAACTATGTTATAATCATATGATAGTCTCAACAGTTCCTTTAAAGGGGTCATCGGATGTAAAATCACACACATAAATGTGTGGAAGTGTGTACACATCCACCCTATAATCATAAAAAAAACACCCAGTGTTTTTATCCCTATTTTAAAATCCCCTTTCTCAAATCAGGCTGTTCTGAGATTCAGAATGATGTAATTCTGCACAGTCATAATAGTTGATTGACAAGATAGAGACAAGCCCTGAGCTATACTGTCACGGAAGCAGACAGGAGATGAATGATCGAGGTTAGTCCCAGTGTAGCGTGACGGAATACTCAGACGCGGAG